>VZTN01004930.1:512640-578660 GCA_013400515.1 Erpornis zantholeuca | reverse complement strand
CCGGGCGCTGCGCGCAGCGGAGCGAGGCCCGCCCCGGCTGTCCCGACGAGTCCCGCAGCCGCTCTGCGCTCCCCGCGAGGAGCGCGGCACCGATTCCCTGCGCGGCACGAGCCGTGCCCTGACGGGATTAGTCATCCCGTACCGTGAGTCACCCATTTAACATTTGCCGCTTCCTTCCTCATAGGTTTTTTGGGGTTTTTTTAATTCCCTTTCTCCACTGTAACTATTTACCCTCCTCTCCAAGGACAGCGGGCAGCTCCTTTCCCCTTCCCGCGACTACAGGCGTGCCCAGATGCGGGCGCGGAGCCGCAGCCGGCATCAGGAGCAGCGGGTCCCGCCGGCCCTGCCGCGGTGTCGCCGGTCAGTCGGACTGGGGCCGCTGCTCAGTCGTACTATGTGGTCCTGCCCATCGCCAGAATTTGGTTTACGCTCCTATTGTATCTGGAAGCAGTAGGTACCGAAGCTGGGCATCAAGGCTGTTCTGAAGTCCCTTCCGCTCTCTTCTCAAGACAGTGCCGGGAGGGGACCAGCGCTGCGGTGGGAAGCCACTGGTTGTTGCCACAGTTGGTGCGACTCGGGGGAAGATCGCTGCATCCCTGACTCCGGCCCCGGGCTGCTCCAAGCAGCTTCCAAAACTGAGTGCACTCCCTTACCAACAAGTTCATTTTTTGGGGTGTTTTTCCCCCCCTCTCCACTTCAGCTCCTCTTGGAAAGCTGCTCCTTAACCTATGCACTGCTGGGAGATCTGCTCCCTCTGGGAGCACGTTACTGCCTAGTAGCCCTTTCCCACAGCTGGCAGCCTTACCGCTGAGTCTCTGCTCAGCCAAAATTCCTGTTCCTCCTCCAGCCCTCGTTCTGCTGGAGGAAGAGGACAGACATGCAGGCAGCCTGCACGGCCCCATCCCCACATGTCAGTGCCCCAAAGCACAGCACGAGGGACAGAAGCAGAACCACAAAGGAGACAGTGGACAAAAGACTGATGCCAGTGAGGAAACGGAAGTGACGTTGCTACAGCAATAACTCTGAGGAACATCAGCTGTTATTGATGAGGACAAGTAAAAGGGCACCTTTGCTCGCAGTTAATGTTTCGTATTTGCTTTCTTGTTGGAGGAAAAGAAAATAGTTTGGTTGTGCTGCCTACCACAAGTAGCAAACCTCTTTTTCGCACTTAGAGTGGGTTTTTGAGGCATGTGGCCTCATCATGTGAAACACAGCAACCCTTCCCTCATTCGTGTGGTAAAAATCTTTCCTGCTCACTTTCAGGCAAGATACAAATAGGTATCAAATGCAGGGTTTCTCTCCACTTTTACTTGGGTTACAGTGTGTCTCTGCAGCCTGCAGAGCAGCCCTGTCACAACAGTGACCAGCACCGAGGGGATACCACTGCCTCCCTACATGGGCATGCAGATACAAATTTGGGGAAGTAGGTGAGGAATAATAAGAACATTGAACTTTATGAGGCACTTTAAGATTAAGCACCCACAGACGGATGGGTGGGAAGCACAGGCAGGCAGGATGTGGCCCCAAAGGTTTCCCCTAAAGGTACAAGTGTCACAGCCTTTACCATGAGTTGTGCTGGCAGCTGTCCAGGGGTGCTGGCACTGCTAGGACAATTCCATGGCCACCCCGTATCCCACGAGCCTGGCAGGCACAGGAAACAGCATCAACACTGCCTTCTAATAAAGCAAACTATACAGAAATACCACTTTACCTGATATAAAACATTATTTGCTGACCAGAAATCATGTTTTATATGAAGTGTTCCAATCAACTCCTCTGCAGCCCCTGGCAGGTAGAGCCAGCAGGCTTGGCAAATACAGGGGCCCCTCCTCCTGCAGCAATGGTGAAGGAGTTTTTATATCAATTACTTTAATTATCTCATTTAGAAGAACACCCTTTCCATCAAGATCCTTCCAAAAGTTAAGAAAGAACAGGGAAACAGACATTTCTGCCACCACAAAATTCACACATTGTTCAGCAAATTGTGGCATTGGGCATCTTTGGCTGTGCTCAGCAATGGTTGGCATAGCCTCAAATTTGTTTATATTGTTAGTTTTTGACAGTGCTGCATTGCAAAGACACGCCAGCAGCAATAACACCAAGAGAGAGCTGATTTTGGCCAGAAAATAAGAACATCAAAGAAAAAAAAATTTCTTAGTCGTTCTTATATATATTCTTACGTATGTTTTTATAAATGTTCTTGTGTGTGAATAGAAGTATATCTATATAGTATCTATGTGTGTGTATATATATATTTATATATAAGAATACATACATCCATGTATATATACATTATATATATGGATATAAAACCCAGCCTGTCCCTGCTGCACTCACCCAGTGGACTGGGGAATCCTGCAGCCTGACAGGCACCACTAAGGAGCAACATAATTAAATGAAGAACTAGAAGGACACCTTGGGCTGTATTTTGGAAGATCACACTCCCATTTACCATCTATCATCCCAAGCAAAGGGTTGTCCAAACTAGCTTTTAAATTACACACTGCAAAAATTCCTACCCAGGAAATGCTTGCATTGCTCAGTGCTAAGTCAACAACCAGCCTCAGTTCAGGATCAGGCACCTGAGCCTTGTCTCCCTCCAGAGTGTGCCCAGGAATTCGACGTGATGTTTTTCCCTTTTCACACAGTAGTAACCGTGACTCTTGGGATCACCCAAACTAAAAGGAAAGAGAGGAACAGAGATGACAAAGTGGAAAAAGCACCCTTGCCTTGGTCCGGAGTGGCTGTTTCTGCGCAGGTTCCGCGGTGGCTCTGGGATGCGGCGGAGAGCGGAGAGCTGCAGCGGCAGAGCCCACCCAGCGCTCGCCATGGGAGCGTGCGGGCGAGGCCGGCGGGAGCCCCGTTCCCGGCTCTGCCCAAGGCAGGGACACAGTGTTAATTGTGTCAGTGCTATTGCACAACACTGTTGCCTTGACACTGTGTCATGTAAAGATTTTAAACTGCCTCTTTATTAGTCATCCTCTATTCATTTTAATTGTGCCTGATAAGCAGGGCCATTTCACCTTTGTGTTCTCTGTACGCGCTTATCGTGCGTATTTATGTCGCCCAAGAGACTTTCAATCTCTTCCTGTAGCGTTGGTAGATGCAGAGGAATGAGGAGGCATTGCCATCGCAGCCTGCTGGGGTTCTCACCCGGTTCCTTGATGCCTTTTCAGAGCCCTGATCTCCTCTGTGGGCATCTCCACGGGGCCTTGATCCTGGCACCAAAAATGCTCCGAGAGAGGCTTAGGTTAATGCATGGGAACCAGTAAGAAGGGATAGGCTGATTGAAACATGCACCTAATTTTTTTTCCAGGATCAAGTACTGTAGGTGTGTGCTTAACACCATGGGACTCACTTTGATCTTCTCCAAGGACAGAATTTTCTATGGATTAAAATCTTGCCTCTGAATTAGGGTATTGGTTATTTAACAAAATCAAAGCTGGGAGATGAATAACTAATTACTGGATTTAATGCAAAGATTATAGTGAAAGTTTATGGAATATTTTATTCTCACTTACTTGCAACATAAAAATATACTGCCCAAGAGTTTTCCTGTGTGAACTCTGTCCCTGCAATTCCTTATCTAGCCTTATCTTTGTGAAGTTTCAAGTTTCACTGAAAAGTCTTGGAAATAGTGCACTTTCCCTTCAGTGGTATTATGACCTTCTCATTCCAAACATCCCCTGTGTTTGTGGTGGGAGAAGGAAGGGCCCTTTGGCCAGGGACAGCACTGCCCACCTGTGAGCAGTCGGGTGACACAGCTGCTCCCCCAGCACCTGGAGCGCTGCTGGCACTGCAGGGACTGTTTGCTCAGAGCACACATCTGCTTCAGGAAACACCCAACAGTTATCAGAGTCCTTCTCCATCTGGAGATGCTTCTGTTCTCTGGGCTTATTTAGTTTCATCTTAATTTTTACCACTTAAAAGATTCAAAGCTAGAACTCAGGTTTGAGCAACAGTCATGTGAGGAGATGGGTAAAATCCCATTCTCAAGTTCAGAAAAAGGAACAGAAATGCCATTAAAGGCAGAACAAAAACCACATTTACTCTGGTGTGAACAGGATTTCCCCCCTAGTATAAGATCTTGCATCCCTGTGGGCTGAAATGAGCTACTCACTCTCCTACCCAGCATCTTCGAGGGCCACTTGGAATATTTATGCAACTGCTTAAAAGGATTAGGAACATACTTGAATGAGTTAATCACCATTTAGGACAAAATTCCACCTAAGCTTTTGAGAAAGAACTGGAATATTTTCATTTCCATCATCCAGCACCTTATTTTGTAGGAAATGGTTTAAGATGGTTCTTATAGAGGCAACAGTAGTAGCCATATTTTGTGTGTATTTTAGGCCCTGTATTTCCTTCTGCTGGAAAAATACCATGGCCAGATAAATGAATGTATTTATCTGAAAAGCTGAGAAGTGCTCAAGTTATATTTTTGGCCCAGAAAAAGATTAAAGAATACTTTTCATGTGGCTGATCATACTTCCAAAAATAATTATTATTTTTGTAAAGGAAAAAGTGTTCTCTCTTAACTGGAGTAAAATATTCTCTGGTAAGTATCCTTGTGATCTGTTATTCTGCCTAACTCGAAGGGAGGGGGGAAACTTGCACAAACAAGAGCATGGCTGCCTTCTTCTGCCCATATCCTTTCATGAAAGCATACAAGCTAAAGCTCTTTGACCACATTTTAGCTTGATCCCACAGGATAATGTACCTATGAATTAATTTTCTTTGATGCTTGGTTCATATCTTCTGGAGACTGTGCCGAAGACAAATTCAGACTGCTGCATTTAAATATGGGTTAAGTCACCTCTGATTAAGTTAATCAGCTACCAAGGGGCCTCTTGAACAGGGACATAAAATATAACCTTAATAATAATTATGTTAAAGGCCCAAATCCCCCTGAATTCAGCAGGCAGAGGACAAATGAGGAGAGGGAGCACCAAGCAACAGCAACAGCTGAAGTATTGCCCTTGGATGAAGCACAGAGGAAGAACAGACAAGTCAATGCAGACTTACTGTCCATCATCTGCAAGTGCATCCTTCCAAATAAATCACAGTGTTAACTACTTAGCACATGAAATCCACATTGATAAACATGGATATTTCCTATTAATACTTATGCTGATGCTGAGCTTTATTCATATGAGGTGGTAACGCTTTAAAGCTTCTCTCTGGTGCTTGTCCATTCTTAGTACTTGATCCCATACACAGCAGTTGGGAATTGTGCAGGTCAACTATATCTTGCACTGAAGGTTTCCACTTTCCCTCGTGGGCCTTTACTTAGGGCACATACGAAGGTAACATCATCATCTTACAGAATTTTCAACTCTTGGATTAGAACAGCAACTGCTGACTCCAAGACAAAACCCAATGGGCTCCTGGCCAAACATGGCAGATGGAAAGTTGCCCTTGTCACCTGGACTTCCTACTACAACCCAGGGTCTGATCAGACACTCAGGTTGTACATGTGGGTGACAAAGGACACGTCTGTTGGGAAGGCTGTGCTGGTACAGGAGCTGCCTCCATCCATACCTCCCCATCTGTCCCCCAGCTACTGCCATCCTCCTCCTCTGTTTTGCCTGGACTGGGCTGTGGCCAGAGGGCTCCCAGCTAAATCCTAGTCTCCTCCCAAAACTGGGTAACTGGGGTGGGAAGTGGCATTAGGGAGGCTGTGACTTGCAGGCAGTTCCAGTGGCCCCACTTGCCCCCTGCACAGCCTTGCTGGTGGGAAAACCTTCCCTCTGCAGAACCACCTGCCCTGGGGTGCTGAGAGAAGCTATTGCCTGATTTCCTTACTTTTTAAGAAACGAAAATCTTCCTTTTAGTGACCAAGTGACCTGTGTAGTCCTTTCCTAGCTCTGTACAAGAAGACATTAGAATCAAGACCATTGAAGATGGATAAGGATGCAGCAGAAAGCAGACAGGGCATTTGTGTCGAGAAGATGGTGGGGTTGACACTTCTACCACACCCTGATTGGCAAAGACTGAAAATACAATACAAATACACCTGTGTGTGTACCTGACACCATGCAAACTCACTCATCTCAAACAACCACTGTGGAAAGACCAGGCACAGTTTGACAGGCGGATTATAAATGTTGAGCAGTGGCTTTTTAAGCACAAGCTGTGCCAGTGGTTCTTTAGAAGAACTAAGCAGCCTGAGAGTCTTGAGGGACCACTGACAACACGACCCAGACACTGGAAAGGACAGAAGCCTGGAGCACAAGCCCCAGGGCAGAACTCTCAAACACCTCCCTTAATGGTCTTTTAGGATACACAGAAAAGGTGTGTCCTTCATCCCAGGTGCACCAAAGTCAACTGAGTTCTTGGGTAATTTCCACTGTTTTCCTTCTGCCTTTTTTAAAACACAAAAACTTTCTAAATAATTTAATGAATGCATAAAACAGGTGGATTGATATTCAACAGAGATTTTGCCCAGGGAGCAGTATGGACATGGACTGAAATATTCACGTGTTATTGAAGCTGTACCATTCTGCTCATACCTAAACAAAAGCAAGTTAAATTGCAAGCCTATGAGATTTTATCACTGTGTTTTACCCCAAAATGATACTGGAATGTGCCAAAAAATATTCAGAACTGCGTGGGATGTTACTGCACTCTCTACTCACAGAAAAGCACATGGTTTTTCTGGGCACAGGGGAGGTGCTGAACACCATCACTGAATTGATTATGATACTGGAAACTAGTATTATGTGACAGATTTTATCTATAAGCAGTATTGCAAAAAGTCATCCCTAATAAGAGGAAATGAACCTCTGACTAACCTGGTTAGGTTAGGTTCCATTATGCAGCTCTAAGTGATGGCATTTTTGTGTGTCTGTAGAAAATGAGTATACAAGACAGTTGGAATTTCCTCATCCAAGTGGGAATATCAAGATCAGTTTTGGTCAAGGCTTGAGAATGAGAAACTGGGTTTGGAGAGGGGAGTTATCTAGTGAACACATATTCATGAGACTCGGGAAGTGTTTTGCAGAAGGAAGACCTGTGAAGGATGGATTGCGTTTTTGGTCTTTGGACTTGGCTCTTTACTTGGCCCAGATATGGTGGTGATTATGTGGGCAGTTATGTACTGCCACACTTCTCATCCTGACCCCAAACCTTCACTGCACCTCTGACTGTCTTAGAAATAGTTTCTGGTTCTGTCCTCATTAAGAAACCCCCTCTTACTTCTTATTCCAGGAGAGTCTCCATCTTGTCTGGCCAGCCAAGCAGCACCTTCCCAGCATATTTGCAGGCAGCCAGATGAGGCTGATGAGGTTTGGGGTGTGACTTCGGTTTTTTTTCTGATTTTGGGTTTGGTGGGGTTTTGTTTGGTTTTGGTTTTTGTTTGGTTGGTTTTGGTTTTTGTTTGGTTTTTGTTGTTTTGTTTGTTTTGTTTGGTTTTTCTTTGTTTTGGTTTGTTTTTTTTTTTTTTTTAATTTCAGCACAGTATGCAAAAAATATAGTTCTGCAGAACAAAGCCTGAGAGCTCTCACAGCACTGCAAACCACTTTTAGGAAAATGCTAGCTTACAACAAATTTATTTTCAATAAAGCAAAAGGCTTTCTTTGGACCATCATTGCTGTCCCAGTGGCATCTAGTTTCCCTGAGTTTTCATCCTTCCCTTGTCCATTTAATACATCTGCCTGCCCTTAACCCCGGTGGTTCTGCTAGTTTGTAGAACAAGTCATTTAAACTGAGGAAAAACAAGAGCAAGAGACTCCAAAAATAAATTTTTGAAAGCGCATTGTTTCTTCCAGAGCTTCAGTCCTTTCAGTGGCAGCGCTTCGGGTGACCTGCATTAGACAGCACTCGCACAGAGCACTACAAAAGCAGCACTCGCTGTGGGTTTGCTGCCCTGTCATCATCTCCTTCAGTGAATTCAGACACCAGGCAGTGCCACATACCCGGCACAGATAGTGTCACTAGCACAGCAACTGGTGGGTGAATCATAATGAAACTATGAAGAGGAAACCTGTCACAAGCTGAAGGAAACACTTGCTTTTCAGTGGAGTGTTTCATCTCCATATGAGGGCTGAAGCTAAGGATGCTGATGAGAGAATTAACTTGTGCCCTGGTCACTAAATGTAGCTTTTTATGCAGTTATTTACTGCATAAAAAATTGATGGCTCTGTTGCCATGGGAAATATGAATACTTGCCATGACAACTGCAGCAGTGTGGCACATAATCCACTTGACACAGAGCATCTTCCAAAGGAACTGCTCCCATTCATATATCCTACAAAATTCTGTGTCCTTGAGAGCAATTCAGTGTGTGTTTTTCAGGCACAGTGGTTAATTCTTCTCCACTTTCCTTGTGTCTAATATTATTTATTACTTGGTTCTTACATGCCCCTTTCAGTAATACATCTGAAAGCACATTGCAAAGGTAATCTCTACAAAAAAACTTCTCTGTTTATTTTACAGATGAGCAATTTGGGCAAAAAAAATTCATGTGAGTCGCCACAGAACAGCAGGATCAGGACTGATGTTTGCACCCACATCACTTGAGCCAGTAACAGGAGCATGGCTCTCATTGCAAGAAGGTGAGATGAATTCTGCAGCCAAAATCTGCACCATCAGAGCAGAACAGCTGCTGGGGAAAACTTCAGTGAGCCCAGTGTGACCGTACCTCTGATCAGACAGGAACAACACGCCACAGTGATCCCCTTGATCTCTGTTTTGGGGTGCACCTGGGTGGCTGCGTGACTGCTGGACACTGTAGGCAGTTCAGGCATGGAGGGCACTCCCTGTGCCAGCCAGACCTCTGCAGGAAAAGGATTGCACTCCCTATTCCATTTTGTTCCAGAAGATGCTTCTGAAAACATCTTTCCCCATTCACATAGAGGAGCTGTGCATGCTGCTGTTGATCAGAGCTGTGCACATCAAAACAAAGCACACACTGTCTTTTCTGTGTTCATCCTGGTCAACCTGCAGCTCCAAGCACGCTGCAAGCCTGCACTGCCCTTTGGCAGATGGGCTTCCTTGTGCCAAACCTTGTGCTGCTCCCCAACAGGCACAGCTGGTGACACAGGGCGAGCAAACACCACCAGTTGGGGTGGCCAGGTTGCACTTACTTTATCCTAAGAACTCATTGAAGCCCTGCCATGCCCAGTTCACTAGTGGAGCATGGAGTTTTCTAAAGTTATTTGCCTTAAAATAATTTCTGTGGGGGAAAAAAAAAGAAAACAACAATCTGTGATCAAGAGTTATGAGTAACCTGGAACCAAGAATGTGCTTGGAGTAAATATGTGACTGAGAAAACCATTACCAACCCAGACAATAATTATTCTGGCTATTTACCTCTTAACCTTGCCAGACGTTCAAAAGTGCATAATAAATGACATCTCTCCTCTATCACAAGATTTAGCCTAAAGGGAAACTCTCTCTCTTTGAGTTACCGACGTTAACGATGTTGCTTTTGGCTTTGGATCTATTTCCCTACTTTAAAAAACAGCATTGACAACTTTTTTCCACTGTTTAATTTGCGTAGTCACAGTAATTAAATATGAATCTTCAAATATTGCTTGACATGTTGTAGATTTATCATCAGTGAAACAGTCTTCTGCCCATTTCCATAATTATTGCTGTTCAGAACAAAATGGTTATGTGCTGAAAGACTGACAATTTTCTCCTTTTAGTTAAGTTCTCAGTTGTTTGCCCTTTTGGCAGTGCTGCATAGAAGATTCGTTTCATAATTAAATTAATTTCCATTCGCATATGGAGGAAATAATTTCCTTTCCAAATATATTTTTTTTAATATTTTACTTTAAAATGTTTCTTAAGATGTGGACTCCAATACATACTGCAAGGAGCTGACATATCCTTTAACATCATCTTAGGAAACACTGCTCATAGGTGGCCCTGAGTGAGTAACAGGACCATATAAATCACCTGGGTATTTCAGTTAAATGTGGTGGCCTTTATGGCCAAGACAGTTTTGCCTGATTGGTGTCTTTAACCCTTCCTGCTTGCGTGGGGGGTAAATTTTGCAAAGAATTAACTTTGTGACTGAAGTGACTTCAGGCCTTTGTTCAGATTGAAGGGTTGGGTTTCTTCCATCTCCATGCTGAGCACTTTTACACAATGACTGCTCACCAGCTCTGTGCATTTTCTTCAACTTGTATTCCCTGGACAGACCAGTTTTGCAGTAAAGTGGAAAGATGAAGAGTACTTTTGGGCACCCATAAACCCTAGCCGGAGCAGCCTGGGTGATTTCCATGCCTCAGAAAGTGCTGGGTAAAGTGCCCTCCATCCTAACTCCCCAAGCAGGTGGCCAAGTAAATGTTACCTGTCCATCAGTCGTGTTGTTACACAAGCTATTCTCAGAGCCTCTGCCTAACTGTGCATGCATTTGTATCTGCTCAGAAACCTTCTGGCTGTCTCCTCCTCAGTAAATAAATATGTCACTTCTTGTGAACAAAGTCTTACAAGATTGAAGAAGCCTCTTAAGAACAGCTGAGGTATGAGAACTAGCACAAAAAGCTGCTGACAGGTTGAAATACTTAAAGTGATAAGAAGCCCCAATGACTTTTTTCACTAAAAATCTGTATTTCATTTTAGGGGCCAGGTTACCCTTTCATCTATAAAAGTGAGAAAGGAACAGGCTGTTCCTGTTGGATGTGCCTTTCATAAACCCTTGGCAAACACAGCTCTCTGTGTGTCACCACCCCGTGGTTCCTGGGTGCTCCCAGGTGGGCCCTGCATGGGCATTGCAGTCACTCCTCAACGCATCTGGTGATGGTGCTGAGAGCCCAGGGGCCTCCAGTGATGGGACCAAAGGAGAAGAGAGATTAAAAACATGACATTTATTAGGAGGGAGCAAGGAGTTTTTCCCATCCATGATTAAACCCAAGCTTTTCACTTCCTACCTGTGTATGCCTGGGACTCACTGCTGGTGCCTGGACTGGAGCAAAAGCCCTCCTTGATTCATCCAGGCCTGCAGCTCCTGCCCTCCTGGTGGAAAAATGCAGCCCATGGTCTCGTGCAGCTCCTGCACTTCTCATCACTTTTCTCAGGGTTTCATCACAGCCCCTGAGAGCTGGAAGAGCATTTCTTCATTTCATAGGAGTCATATCAGCCCTCTTTGAAAAGCAGCTTTCATCACAGATTAGTGACTGTGAAACTACAGCTTAGGAGCTTTTTTATATCTTGGTACTCAGTACAGGTTAGAGTTACTGCTGGTGCTGTAGATGGGCAAACCTCAACTTTTCAACAGGTTTCCTCGAAAAGAAGGACTTACAGTTTGAGGTGCTGAACCAACTGACTCTGTAATTCCCTGCAAGTCACAGGCAATACCCATTGTCCACGTGGGCATCAGGTGCTTTTCCTATCAATGATCAAAACACACAGGGGCCAGGGAGCAATGAAATGATGTCTGAGGAACATTTCCTCCTTCTCCCTCCATGAAGGCCTCCATGAGATGTCCCCATGCATGGCCAACATTCAGCTGCACGTTTCTATTTCAGGTCTCGGCTGCTGGAGCCTGGCTGGAGCAGCTGATCGGCTTACCTACTGTCTTGCCAGGATCAGGGCTTGAATGAGGGCAAGCTGGCAGTGACCCAGCCCAGATAAGTCTAAGGTTGTGCTGACAGGCTGGGGAAGAGAGGGAGCTGGGAGAACTTCTGCTCTCTGTGACAATAGCTCGGTTTTTATTGTTCAGATTTCCAGACCCAGAGAGCTTTAGTGTACTGGCTTCTACCCATCCATTAATTATAAGAAGAATGAAAGAGGGTCTGTTTGCTTTTTCTTGGGCTGCTTTTCTGGATCAGAAGGTGGACCCCATTCTTTTGAACATGGGTCTTTCCTATACCAAGTCATCTAGAGAGTGGACTTCAAAAGCTGCCCCTTTACCAGGAGCAATGCAAGCTTTCCTCTGCCCAGGCCAAAGCAGGGGTTTGATGTGCAGCTTCCCCTGCCCACAGTGGCTGCAGCATTGACACACTGCACAGTAAACAGAAATAAGATGCAAAAGCATTTGCATCCTGTGTTAGTGGGTACTGAAAATGTGGGTGCCCACAGGACATACTCTTCATCCCAAGGCTGCTTATTTGTCATCCTTGGAAGAATAATTTCTGCCTTTATGCAGCTTTTCTGCTGTTCACAGCTACAAAGGGACAGCCCTTTCAGCAGGGCCTGTTGTGATGGAACAAGGGGTAAGGGCTTTAACCTAAAAAAGTGTTGATTTAGGCTAAAACGGTTCACAAAGAGGGTGGTGACACACTGACAGGTTTCCCAGAGAGGTGGTGGATGTCCTGTGCCCAGAAACATTTGAGGTCAGGTTAGACAGGGCTCTGAGCAAACTGATCTAGTTGGAGGTGTCCCTACTTGGTGCAGGAGGGTTGGACCAGATGACCTTTAAAAGTCTTCTCCAACCCAAACTATGTCATGATTCAATGATCCTATGACTTAATATCTCTGTAGCGTGACCTTTCCTCATTCAGACGAGCGCAAGCAAATGAGCATTTTGCTTGGTCTAACACACAAGAGCCCAGATGCAAATGCTGGAAACAAGTACTGAATTTTTCACAGAACAAAACTGCCTGGGTGGGACTCGGCCACGTCATGGGGGCTCATTTAAACATGACCTCTAAAGCTGAAAAGAGTTGCCTTGGATAATGTTTTGGTATAATATGCACTGCGGACATAAAGATGAAATTTGCATAAGTCTGACACGTGTAAAAATAAGGCTGAACAACCTGGCAGTATTTTTTACTACAAAACTGGTATTGCTTACACTTCCCAGAGGGTGATATGTCCCTTCCTTCATGAAGTCTGGTGGGGAGAGAACTTAATCGCATTTTCTTAAAATCCTCTCAGAAGGGTAATAGAAGGGACCTTTGCTTCTGTGTCCTCATAAAACATACAATGGGAAAAAGTTCAAAGGGAAATAAGCATTTGTGAATATAAAATTCTCTTCTGGGAGAGGTAACTGTATGCTGTGAAGGAACTCCCTCTCTTAGCCTCCCTTGCATGTTGGAACACTGAATTTTATTTTTTGGGACTGCAGGGCCTGAGTTGTATTTTTAGATTAGCTTGGAAGTTATACAGAAGGTTTGCAGCCAGGTGTAGGACTGCATTTTATGTGCAATTTGAAATGGGAGTAAGGAGACCTATATCCTCTGGCCAAACAAAAAGACAACAGAAATCTTCAGGCAGAAATCTCTTCTTATATCTACCTATGGTGCACACACTGATGGCAAAACCCAGCATATTCTGTGCAGCTTGCAGAGAGAATGCAGCTTGAAAACAGATGCCCAAAGCACGTATTTTAGATGAATATATTTAGCCTAGAAGTGTTTCAGACTGAGAAGTGATCATGCAAAATACATTTTGCTTGCCAGTATTATTTTAGTAAATAAGGAGGAAAATTTTATCCTACTTACTATCATAGATAATCTGGTTAAAGTGGGGATGAAGGAGTAGTTTAGGGTGTGCACTGATAGGAAGTATGGTGACATGCAGTGTTGTCAAACTCTTAGACCTTAATTCCTGGTTTGATAATTAACAAATGGAGCAGAGCTTTCAGTTTTAAGTGTTTTTAGGAGAAAGGAACAGCTAAACTCCGGGAGTTTGAAACTTGTTCAGTTAGTTAATCAGGTAGAATTTTCAGTTAAAATTTTCAGGTGCTAATTGTCAGTGAAAGGTGATAACATAAAACTTCAGAGGGTTGATTGTTTCACTTGAAGAAAGTAGGCAAGTGTGTGAAAAATTGCATGTCAAAGAAAGAGAGCTTGGGAGCTTTTAGAAGACCCATCCTAAGGAGGGAAGGCAGAGGCCCCTGAGGCTCATACCAGCAGATACACTCATGCAGTGTTGCCTTCAGTTCTGCCAGGACATTAGTGTGTGCCCATCACTTCCTTACAGCACTTCCCATGTACCTCACTACTGCTGCCTGCTGTTTCCACCGTGCCAAATGGAGGGTTTTTCTCAAGAACACACTTACAGTTGTTGCTACAGCACCACAAGTTTGCAATGTAGATCATTGCTAATGCAGCATAAAAATTAATCAATATCCTTCAATATGGGACTCAACTGGCCTGGTTTGAGAAGTCTAATGTACAGAGTCTTGAGCAGCCTGTCCCTATTCTTCTCCAAAAGGACAAGTTGAGTCCTAAATTCATCTGTTGAAAAGTGACAAAGTGCAGAGGATACTAGAGCAGAGTAAATCGCAGAATCATGGAATGGTTGGTGAGGAAGGGACCTTTGGAGATCACAGAGTCCAATTCCCCTGCTGAAGCAGGTTCACCCAGAGCAGTTTGCACAGGGTTGCATCCAGGAGGGTTTTGAATATCACACAGAAGGACACTCCACAACCTCTCTGGGCAGAATAGCATATATTCAGAACAGAACACGCATTTCCTAATTACTTGATCCATTACAGAATAAAACTAATAGATCCAATACAAAAGTGCCATGAAGCCAGCAGTGCTATGGCAAATCAGAACTGTAGGATCTGGCAGAGACCAAGCACCACTGAACATTTAAAAACTAAGCAAGGGAACATCCTTTCCTCTGGTAACAGAGAACAGGGTGAAGTTTGGCCTGATAAAATGGGCTGTTTTGGTTTGGCTGGGTCTTTATCTAAATATATTATTATGCCCAAGTGAGCTGGCAATTATATTTTCATCACTCACTACATGCATTGCTCAGAAGTTGCTCTGTTCAGTCACTGGGTACCATCCTAGGGGATACTCCAGCAGACCCAGCTCAGGAACTTCTGCTACTTAACATCCCTTCTTCAAAGCCAGGAGCCCACCTCTTTTGCAAAACCTGACCACTTTCACACCAGGAGGACTGGAGCTGCATTTCCTTTCCCTTTGCCAGGTCTCTGGGGATTTCCATGTGCCTGATGAGTCAAACTTGCCCCCAAGTTCCACTGAGAAAAATGATTTGGCTGCATGGGGAAATCCTGCCTCCCTGGGTGTCCCTGCTCAGGCCCTGCCTCTGCCACAGGCAGGTACGCCTGCCCAGGGGTGGCACTTCCCTTGCTCCATCCCCTGAGCTGGTTCCCAAACCTGGCTTGCTGCAGCTGCCACCTGAGGCCTGTGGCACAGCATCTGCTGCATGCAGAGTGTCAGGGAAGGAATGGGCTTGCTTTCTGCCAGAAAGGCACTTGTTTTTGCAGGCATTTAAGGCACAGTGTGCAGGTGGTGTTTGCAGTGCTTCACCTGTGCCAAAAGGCAGTTGAAGAGTTTTTGTTTGGACAGATATGTACAGAAGACATCACAATGAAACAGGTGAGGGACTGTGGGCAAACCACCACATGAGCCATGAGCTATAAGCTAGTGTCTGCCAGCTTCACATATTACAATATATCACTTGCTGACAGGCAAAACTTCCCTCCTAGGGCCACTTGTTCTCTAGGATAAACTCCTGTTCTCCATGAGGATCCTGTAAATACTTCCTGGGTGGGGTAGTAGACATCAGGAAGACAACGATGACACAATATGTAAACAATTTAGGGATTGCTTAGCACAGAGTGAAGGATACAAGAACTCAGCAAGTTTGAAACACTACTGTAATAATGAAGAACAGAGTCAGAGGAGTCTTTTCCTTGTGGTATCACTGCAAAAAACTTCCTGTCTCTCAGATAGCTCTGATAAAGTCAGTTTTGCACTGTGAATAGCCACTGGCAGGATGACAGCCTACACTTTGCTCCTTAATCTTATTGGCACATTTAGCTGGCCAGAGTTTAATTAATACTGGATTGATTTATAGCTGCAATCATGAAGGATGTGAAAGTTCTAATGAATTGCAAAGTCTAGATCCATGAGATTTCCTCTTATTTTTTGCTGTCCAGAATTTATTTTGAAGCCTTTAAACGTCTCTGACCTCTCCAGGCTGAAATTTAGAGATGAGATGGCTCCATAAATGCATTGGGAAATAATACTTAGTAATGGACAAATCTGAATCAATTTGTCCTCTCAGCTCCTTTGGGATGTGGGTTAGCCAGCAGAGTCAGAAATTGTGCAATCCCTGGATTGCATGGCTGCCCAAGTCTGGCGTGCAGGGAGGTGGCTGTTTGTGCCTGTGCAATGGGGGGAAGTGTCCATTCTGAATCAAATGTAAAAACTCTTCCTCAGCACTCCTGGGACACTCGGGGTGATGACTGTGCCTGATGGCTTCAGCTTGGGAAGCAGGTGGGACAAGCCTGGGAAGGAATCGACCCACAAGAGGCATTGCACCATGTGCAGTGCATCCTGACCCCTCTCTTCTCACCCATTCCTCTGACTGTGCATCCTGATGTCTGATGGCAGCTGTTTTTTTGAATAATAAAGCACATACAAATAGCCTGTTGATGGACGAGACTGACAGGGTCCCAGGTACAACAGCCCTACCCACAGAAAAAACAGAAGCTGGTTCTGTCAAGCAGCAGAGGTTACAGACTGAATAATTCACTTAACTGCAGCACAACTCTCCCATGACATGGATTTGAAGCCAAAAGTGAGTAATGTTTCAAAGGGCCTTAATGACAGGGGAACTTGGGTTCTCTCTGTAAATCACAGGGGGCTGCACCCTTCACAGGGCAGGGATGTACGTGCTTCTGTGGAAAGAAAATTGTTGCTTTTTGGAAATGTCACACATTACTTTTGCTTTTTCAAGCACACTGAGATACAGCCAGAGAAAGTACAAGCTAGGAGGAAAATTATGACTCTGTTGAATAACTGTCTGGCCAATAGGATTTCCATAAACAGTTATTCAGATATGCCCTGTTCACACCTATCACCAGCTAATTGCAACATGACTATAAGATCACCAGGACCGTATTGACATGAGAGGAAGTGATTATGAACACAGAGCTTCCTAAGAAGCAAAGTCTGTCCCACTTTTCACAATGATGTTGGAGAACAGAAATCTCTGTGGAGCTCTAATGGGCTACAGGGGTGAGCTGACAATAAGCACTCTTTAATTAAGCTCTTTGAGAAAGTCAGGCTCCCACTGGGCTTGTTGTGAGAGCAGCAAAGCTCCTGATTTATAGCAATTCAATGCCCAAGCTTCCTAACACTGATGTAGGACACCACATCACCAAGACCTCTTCAGTGTAATTAAAGGCAGGATGTGCTCCTGGCTGGCATATCCCAGCTCTGAATGGGAATGCAGTCAGGGGTATTCCTGGGGTTTGTCCTGTAGCTTGTATGGTCTATGCTATATAATAGGTTGCACTGGTGATGGTAAAAGCTCAGCCAGTTAGAAGAGGGGAAGTAGTAATGGGGCAATAATTCAGGATCTTCCAAGTTCTGACCATGCCACAAACTTGCTGCAAAATTTTGAGAAGCCTGAAGTTTCCCTTTTCCTCTTTTATATTGTGGGAAGAAATAATTAAGTCCATTGGAATGCAGGGCTTAATTAGTTATGTCTTGATTTTCAGAAATGCTAAGGAAATTTCAACTCATTCTTGGTAGTCTTTACCTTTGAAAAATCAGGCCAAAGATTGTTATATTTCTTGCAGCATTTCTTTATAAAGGGAATATTGCTCCTATAAGCTAAATCTATCTTGGCCATCCCATCAGGGCTCTAAGAATTGATGCAGCACATGCAATGTCTGCAGTAACTCCTCCCTGAACTAGTGCTCAAGCACACACAGAGCATTGGATACACCACCAGCTTGTATGGCCCGTGACTGCTGGCCACTCCTTGTTGTCCTTTTGTGGAGGTACCCGAGGAGGTGCTGCCAGTATCTCTGGCTGGAGCACATTTGAGCTGGTCACCAACACATTAAAGTGTCTGTCTGTCTGTCTGCACTTGGAACTGCCCTGCACGTGAGGATCTGATCTGATCTCTGATGAGCCACAGCGATCTGTGCAAACTGAATTCATTTGGGAATTCTAACTTCAACTTCCTGATGCTGACTCTCATAATGCCTTTATGTGCTAAATAAGAGGACTCCCTCCTCAGAAATGTTCCTTGTAGGGAGTATTAGCACTTTCTAGACTGCAGTCATGTCAGCCCTAAGCCTTTTCTTTTGCTTCCAGCTGGTGGAAGTTGTGGACACTTTACCAACTGCATTTTCCAGTCCCTCTGTCACTCTTGTTCCTCTGCAGGCTTTCATCATCCTACTTGAATTAAAGGAAGGCTTGCATGAACAGAAGTAATATCTCTTAATATCCCTGACTGTAGTCCTTCTAACTAATGCACTGACTATTTAACTGTGACTCTTGAAGTCTCATCCAGAGTCATTAAATTCAATCCTGTGAGCCTGGCTTCCCATCTGTTTCTTTTGATGCATGATTCTCTATCAACCCACACCCATGTGCTTGTCATAGGCAGCTATTGCCTTAGAATTACCTTACAGGGCTAAATAAAAAACAGGAAAAAAAATGCACAATTTGAATCACCATTATACTGGCTTTCTCATCTGAAAAACCTTGTCAACATTACAAAAAAAAAAAACAGTTTTCTGCTTTGGTGCAAATATACCATAGGAAAGAAAATGCCACCAAAAAAATCTAGGTACAATTATAACTCTCAAGGTCACAACTGTGCTGTGGCTAGTGAGATTCTTTTGTGGGTGAAGTTATTCCCTGTGCAGAGGCCAATCTGAGGCCTTTGTCCCAAAAATTCTTCATAAATCAGTTCCCTGCAGCAGCTAGGTTGCTCTTTTACTCAGGACTAAATTTCAGTCTGTGTGCATATCAGATGAGTAAGATTTGGTTCAGTGAAAGAGTCTGAAGGGAAATTTTTTTCAAGCTGTGTGATGTGCAAAAACACCCAACCCATCAAGAAGAAAGACATGAAAAAAACAATAGAGACACCAAAAGCATAAAGGAGGAATAAAGACATCCTTCGGGATAAGGCAATGGAACACGTGTGGGTGGAAAAGCACACAGGAGAGATATGGAAAGTATTCAAAGAGAAATTACTGTATGCCCAATGGTTATGTGTGCCATTGAGCTATAAATACTTCAGGACTGGAGACAAGGGTAAAACTTATACAAGGAAGTGGAAAAAGTCATCTGATGTAAGGTAAAGCTCTCTAAAAGGATGGGAAAATTGACAAAATTGAGGTGAAGAATGGAAATAAAGACCAGTTAATGACGTGAAGAGACCAGGACCAAAACCATATTTGGTTCTTCCATGTATGGGTGTGTGTTTACTAAACCTTACTGTTTGCAACCCCAGCGTCACTGTGAAAGAGAGGATTTCAGAAGCAGCCGCATCACAAAGCCTCAGACATCCTTCAGAGCCACCCTGGAAACACCTCCTGGTCATCTTGCTGGATCCATCACTGCCTCCAGCACAACCTTACACTCAGTACTTCTGTGGATTCTGCTGATTTCTGCTGTGTTTTTCAGTATCAAAGGGGCCCAGTGCCTCCATGTGCCTGAGACCAAGCAGAGCTACAAATCACACCCCCAGTGCCAAGGCTGGCTTTTAGAATCATCATTGCTGACTGCACTCATTTCTATTTGCCCAGCAGCAAATACCTGCCTGCTGACCCTTATAAACAGGAATTTCATGTCCCCGGGTGATGGATGTGAGCCTATAAATAAAATGTTGCAAGTCCTGTAACTATCACTACACACTGAGAACCACATACAAGACCTATGCCCAGAGGTGTGAGTAACTTCCAACAAGGGTAATCATACACTCCCGCAAGGAATTCAGGCTCCCCAGGGCAGGATTCATCTCAACCAAACTGAATTATTTAAGAACTCAATGCTTACTCCCAGTTAATTGTGCTGACTTGTTTCTAGAAACAGTGGAGGGAGAAAGGCTCCTTCAAAGACTTTGACTCAGAGGCATGAAGATTGCATGCAACTTCTCTTGCCATGGCAGTTTGTTGGGCAAGGCATGGGAGGCTGCCCGATGACTTCAACCTCATTGCAGGAAATTCTGTTTTCCAGAAATGGTTGTGCTGTTGAAATATTTTGGGGAGGTGTGTCAAGACCTGAGAAGGAACATTTTAAAGAAGGAGTTGAAATGTATCTTCAAACCCCCTTGGACCTACCACAAGCAGCTGTACACTGAGGCCCTGTGAAAGTTCATCCCAACAAGAGACACCTTCCCATCAGTGTCCCTTCACCACGGGCTCTGTTTAGCCAGGCAGGCTCTCTGCTGAGATCAGCCCCCACACAGAAGGAACACGAGCCACACGTGCAGTCGTGCCTTGCCCTGAGCAGCAGGCAGGCGAAAGCCGAGCTCGGCTGCCCGCTCCCTCCTCTGTCCTACTTGCTTTGCTGTGATTACATAAGCAGCATTTGCCTGGCTCCTACTTTCTCGTTTCCTTTGCTTGTTTTCTGATTTTTAGGACACTCTTTTGCTCGAGTTACACTGACCTCTTTTGCAAGAGAGGGTACCATATTTTCTGACTAAAGCCTCTTATCTTTAATAACCCGGCACATTTACTGTCCAAGTCAATAGTTAGACTTGGGAATTCTTTTAATTAGAAAAGCGACCACTCCAATCAATAGTGAAATCTGAAAGCTCCATGTAACAGAGAAGCAGCTATGCAGAAATCTAGACCATCCACAAGCAAGACAGACACCTACAACAAGTATCACATTCATTTTCTCCTTTTCATTCAGCGGTGGAAAATATGTGAACATATTGCAGAGCAACCAAACAACCCTAAACACAGTCATCTGTGAGAAGTTCTGCTTTAGTTATATTCAAATAAAAAGCCAGCATCATCACTACAAAAACTGTGCACCAGTTAATAAATTCCACAATTCTCCCTCCACTCTGGCCACTGTGGTTTAACCATGCAGCTCTGGGAGACTGTCAGCAGCACAGTGGCTTATCTGCCTTGGCTAGGAGCTTATCACACATGAGCTGAGGGTTTCCTTCTCAGATGTGTGGCACAGGTGGCAGCTGATGCAATGGCACAGATAGCCAAACTCGCAGCCCAGCCAGCTGGCATGGAGATGGATTTTTTCTTTAAATCATTGCATGGCTAGGTTAATTCAAAAGCTATTTTCTAAATGATATAAAAGAACTTGTAATGTGGAGGGCAGGGGTGAACAAGGAGGCAGAAGACACATAGTGAGGGGACACAGGAGAGAAATGGGTTAACCCAAAAGGTAACAAAATGCACAAAGTTCAGCTTTGTCCAGGGGTCCCCTCCTCACCCTGCACAGGGACACAGCGTGGGAGGGTACATGGGCTGCTCTCTGTGTGTATCCTAGGTACGTGTTAGGATGCCAGAGGATTGCTGTAAAGTCTACTTGTCATGGGCTCCTATGGGAAAAAATCTGTTCCCCCAACTTTAAGCTAAGCAGCTGCCAAGCTCCCGACTGGCAAGGCTGAACACCAACCCTGAGGATTTTGCTTGCAAGCCCTTAACAGAGGATGACACTGGTTAGTGAGTGCTGAGACCCTTCTGCACCTAGCCCAGCATGATGGTGCTTCTCTGCTCAAACGGAATGGAAGATTAATCAGATGTTAAAAATTACTATTCAAAAGATATTCTGTGACATAAATACCCAGACTGAGAGCAGAGCATTCAGCAACATGTCCGAATCCTCTTCCTCTTCATGAGAGGAACAGAAACTGCTTCTCAAACACATGAGAAAAAGAATGATTCTTCTTTTGCTTTGTTGCAAAGAAGAATCAACTGATGATAGCAGACACTTAAAAAATAACCCCATGCTTAATTAAAATCTTTCTGGAGCAACCAGGATGGCTTCAGATTATTTTACATAACTGTGTTAAATCCCCCCTGAGAATTATTCTCCTCCTACACTCCAGGGTGCCTGAGCTTAAAAGATGGCCAGTTATTTAACAGGCTTGTCAGTAGCTTAAAAATGTATCAGCACTTGCTGCAAAACAACAATTGCGAGTGGGTTTGTTTCATTATGTTCACAGACCCTCCACAATGAGCAGGAAATTGTTCTATGATGGTGCATTTTATTTAGAAATGTGTACTGCACCTGTGTATTTAAATTGTAATGAACATAAAACATATATATATGGCCAAAGCTTGGAGTACCCTTTCTGAGCAGTACTTGCAGTAGCAGCCTTGCAAAACTTTACTAGTCAGCTTGCATGTTTTCCTTCTGTAATTTGGAAAAGGAAGAAACATCTTATTTTCCTGCATTGTCTTCCTAGAAAAAGAGAAGCCATTTGACTAATGAATAGTCTAGTATTTTGTTGGTGGCTTAAAAATGCAACTGGGAAAGGGGAAAGAGGACATGATTCAGCCCTGGCTGAATGCTGTGATCTTTCCTTCTTGGGTTACATTTATTTGATTTTTAGTTTTTAAGATAAGTTTTTAATCACAATTCTCTGTGTTCACATAACATAAATTATGAAGATAAATAACAAAGCGAGGAAAGAACTGAATTCCTGTCAGGGACTTTTAAACCCAGTAATTTCAAAGGAGTTTGCATGCAGCCGTTTTTACTCTCAAGTATTCCTCACCATAGGACAAGACTATTGCTGGGCTTGAGCAGGCAGAAGGACAATTTGTGTCTTCTCTCCCTCCTCTGGCCTACCTTTTCTGAGTAGAGACAGGTCTTAAGGCAGGTAGGTAAAAAAATTAAGCAGTTTGAGGGCTTCAGCATAGCCCAGGTATTCACTGTCACAGGGACAAGAAATGAGTACATTGGTAACATCTTAATTTTTGTTTCCCTCTGATGGCCTGGCAGCGAAGTATGTCATCTGTTGATCAAATTCTCAGTGAGTGATACAAGGACAAAAGTGCATATTAGCTGCAACCATGAAGATGAAAGAAGTCACAAGTGAGATGCAGGAGATCTTTCTCAGCTGCTGGTAGTAACAACCAACCCAAATGTCCCACAGAGTTGTAAATGGGAGCCGGAGCTATTCCTGGGCATCCCTGTGCCACCTCCAGCACCCTTGGGACTGCATCTACGAAGGCTATAGAAACCTTTTCTATTATTATTTCTGATGGCTAATCTGTCTGAGGGCTGGATAAGTGACATCACACTAATTGCAGGCAGCCAGCCCCGAGAGCAGCCTTTGGAGGGACACCTAAACTCTCTGCCAGCATTGACTCCCAGCTCAGGAACCTATTAATTATAACCATAACTCTGACTTCTTCCAGCAATGGGAGAGCTGTAAGTAGTGGAGTTATATCACTGCTGGGCACAGGTTTAAATCTAATGCTGGGAAATTCAGAGGATTATTCCCCTGTGCCTCATGGCTCCAGTCACTTCCATCAGCCACTTGTACCCAGTAACACCTATCCTGCTCTTGCACAGAGTAGCGGGGACAGGTCAGGGAATGGGAGGAGGATGCACTTTGTGGGTTCAGTGTTATTGCCTTCTCTGTGGCCTGGCACTGGATTTTCTGTGTTCATGGCAGGCCAGAACATGGCAGGAAAATGCATCCCTGAGCCTGATGACTGCCATGCTTATAACCAGGGATGGATGTGAAACCTTCGGCACTGAAACCAAAACCAAACAGGAGGCCCATAAGCTGATCACTAAGCAAAAAAACAATCTCCTGAAAACTGCCAGAAGGGAGTGTGGACCTCAGTGACCAGTTACAAACCAACAGAGCAGGACAGAAATTCATCCTGCCCCCTGACAAGATGCAGTCAGCATCCCCCATCAGCAGACGGACTCCAGTGCTTAGCAAAAGGGTGAGCTGAACCTTGATGCAAACCCAACTGTATGGGAACCTGCAGGGTCACGTCTGCTGCCAGAGTCCCTCGGCACCGCAGCACTGCAGAGCAGAGCCGTGCCTCCCTTCACGCTTGGGCGAAGCTGTTCAAGAGGATGTGCCAAAACATGGATCTCTAAGCTCAGAAGGGAAAGGGTACAAGCAGAGTTCAGGCTGACAGAGAGACTGTGCCACAACAGCCGAGATGAGCACCAGGATGCACGGAAGATGAGATGGAGCCAGAGCAGCCCTGCAGTGGCCAGAGGAGCAGGCAGTGGCTAAAACACAGCTGGTTTCTCATGAAACCTCTCTGCAGAGCTGGAGATGGCAGCAGGGGACAGAACACTGTGCTGGCTCAGATGGATGGATGAACAGCATGGAGGGACTGATGAAGCCAGCAGTGGGACTTGTATTGTAATCTTGGACCTTGCCAGTGTTCAGTGCCCACCTCTCTCTGCATTCTCACCTGTCCCATGTACTGTGGGCTGTGTCCACAGTGGGCCCCCACTTGCCCAGTCTCTTGGGGCTATGAGGTAGGAAAGAGGAACTCCGCTTCCCTCCCTCTCTCTGTATTTGTAAAAAAATTTTTCTGAAATAATGTGAATGAACTCATCTAGAAACAAGACACTCAAGTTTTCCGAGAACACTTTGGAGAGATTGATTTCGTGTTTCTGAGGGTGTAAACTTGGGCTTTATGACTTCAGCAGAACTATTTTGAATTTGCCCCATACAATGAAGCTGGCCATTTTTAATACAAATAGAAAATATAACAATTGATATTAAATGCCTTCGATCCCATTTTAATGAGCTCTGTATTTCAGAGCTGGGATAAGTGCCCTCACTCTCTGCAGTTAGTATAAAAGCTACACAACTACCCAATATTATTATATGTCAAAACTGACACGAAAGTACAAAACTTCATCATAATTGGTGGAAAGAAAGTTAAAAGTACATAGCTGATGAACTTATCTTATTCAGCCTCTGGGTTTGCCACTTATTCCATTCAGGGGAATAAACATACACCATTTACACTTGTAAGTACATTGTGTCCTTTTCTCCCCATAAATCAGTCCCAGCAGGGAGCACTACAATTGAGCTGCCAAAAAGAAAACTTTGGAAAAAGTGAAAACAGATTATTTTAAAGCTTGAGTATATTAAAAATCTACATTGTTAGTGTGACAGATTTGTGTTTTCTAAATCAGGCCTCTAACCAGCTATTTAAAATATAATGGAACAGTCCCAATTGCCAGTGGCAGCTCAGTGAGCAGGGAGTGGGGCTGTGGGGATACCACACCAGAGCTCTGCAAAGAGCAGCCCTGAGCAGCTGCCCCCTGCAAGAACAATGTCACTGCCACAGCACCTACCTCACCCACCACAGGGAGGAACTTGCAACCAGAGAAGTGATAAATGCCTGAGGAAATTTGAACTCTGTAAGTTCTCACAAGGAGTTTTAGCAGCATTCCCAAAACTGGGTCTGTCTATGAAACCTGCTTAGCCAAATGCTGCTCACCACATGTTGGGTTCAAAATGGAGGAGACAATCTATCCCTCAGAGGGAAGATACAAGTGGCTGGGTGGTCTCCTCTTTTGTCTGTGGTCATCTGGCAGGGATGGCCCAGGGAAGCCTGCAAAGTGACCCTCCATGGGGCACTGGCCCTGATCCAGAGTGTGATGAAGCTTTGGGCATCTGCTGTGCCAGTCCTGAGAGGATCATCAGCCCAGGCTGCATCCTCTTACTTCCCTGCTCAGTAACAAAGACACAAAATACACACAAAGCACATACTCCATGTGCTAATTTAGGTGTTCACCTATAGTTCATGGGTACCCAAAGTATCTCCATTGATTGGATATTAAAAGACTGAAACACAAAGTCCATAGCAGGTGCTGAAGTTGATCTCTGGTGGCATTAAGGCTGTTTAAATAAGTGCTAAGGAGAAAGGACTTTCAAAGGATCTCCTAAAATTTTCCTTGGGGGAACCAACTGAGATGAACCAAGCAGCCTGAGGTGATTTCCATAGCAGAGAAGGAGCACCATCCCTTCCAGAACCACCAAAATGCTACACCTAAAAATAAATGTTCCCAAGCACTAGGCAAGTAGCTAGGGTTAGGCTAGGGCGGGTTAGGCTAAGCAGGTGCAATTTCCATTGAAAATAATATATTTAATATTTATTAACTTAAATTTTGCTCCTGTTCATTGGACTGCAGAAATTAAAGAGTAGAAAAACCCCAAAACTAAACTTGCATCAAGCCATCTGCACCTCCTGTCTGTTCAGTATGGGGTAGAGTCTTAACAAAGAAAGATTAATGTGTGGAAATGGAAAAACCATGTACAGAAAAATGCAAATAAGCAGTGGGACTGCAGAGCCAGATCAGTGGCTGAACCATGACCCTGAGACAAATGGATAGGGCAGCTTTTTCTTGGATTGTCAGGAATCAACCTGTGTGTCAACTAAACTTTTCCAGCTGTGAGTAAAGAAATAAGGAAGGCCAGAGAGGGAGGGAACCTCACTGCAAACGTCTCAGGGTTGGGTTATGGCAAGTGTTAGAAAACATGCAGAGGAAATATAGCACCTTCCAGTAGGCATACAAGAGAGATAACGGGAACTTTTGAAAAGGGCATGGAGTGATTGGGCAAGGAGAGATGGCTTTAAACTGAAAAAGAGCAAGGTTAGATTGGCTATTGGAAGAATTTCTTTCCTGTGAGGGTGGTAAGGCACTGCCCAGAAAAGCTGTGGCTGCCCCATTCCTTGAGGTGTTCAAGGCCAGGTTGGATGAGACCCTGAGCAGCCTGGTCTAGTGGAAGATGTCCCTGCCCATGGCTAGGGGGTTGGAACAAGGCAATCTTTAAGGTCCCTTAGAACCCAAACCACTCTATGACTCTATGAAAGTGTCAGTGAAACAACAGGGAAATGAAAAAATTCTCTGCTTGGGGCCTGAACCTCATGGAAAGGCAAAAGGGACAAATGACCCACAGGCACTGTGGGGCCGCAGAATGCTCAGAACAGCCCCTCACCAGTGTGGAGCAGATGCATCTGTGTGAATCACACCCCTGCAGAGCTGCTCCTCCCTGTAGCATCCATGCATTTCTACTTGTATTAACCATCCAAGGCAAGCCTCTTTATCCACCCTTGAAGAACCTCTCCTTAGTTTTTCATGGGGCAAATAACAAAAGAACACCTTTACTTGAAACTTCAAGCAGAACTCTACAAAATCTTTTGGTAGCATTTCTCAAGCAGAACTCTATAAAATCTTTTGGTAGCATTTCTCACTGAACAGTAATAAGCCCATTTGCAAATGGCACTGCTGCTCAGTTTAATTGGTCCCCTTTCCCAGGGGAGTTCTGACCTCAAAAATCCCTGAGGGCTTTGGAATCGATTAGGATCTGTATTTTCCAGGAGAATGCCTTATTTAAAAAGCATCTGAAAGCTGACTCTCTAATCCCTTCACAACAAAAACAGCACCTTCTTTCTACCTTTTTGTCTCTCCGCCATTTTTCTATCTCTCTGCCATTTCCTACACTTTAATGTACATCCAAATTTTCCTCTCTGTCTCTTTCTCTGTGGTCAGTTCTTAGTTAAAGGGTAAGTAAAAGATGTATTTTTGTGCTCCTTGGGAAAGAGCAGATCACAGGAAAGAAAGAACTGAGTGAGTGAGCCGTGTACCCTCTCTCCATCACCAAGCACTTGGAAGAGGATGGCATCTCTGATCTCAGAGCACAGAAATACCAACACCCCCTGTCTGGAAAAAGTGAATTTTCCTAAATGCTTGGGCAAACCAAAGGTTTGGAGCTGTTATTAATAGACTGGGATATCTGGAAGAAAGCTCTCTGTATACACTAATGAAAACGTGTCTAAGTACTGCAGGGCTGTGAATTTCTATTTTGAGAGGATGTGGGTAGTTAAGTAACCCTTGCCTGCTTTGGTCAGAGCAACAGTGGCAAGTGCCCTGCCTGCAAAAAACCCCAAGCCACAGAGGAATGAAATAAAGTCCTAAAAGACTGAAGCAGAGCCTTTCAGCTGAGGGAGACCCAGAGGGCAATGAAAAATCCGGATGGACAGACAACAACACATCGCTAGGGTAAGCCCAGCCAAGCCTGGGGCAAAAGGCAGCAGGGAAGTAGCAGAAGCACAGGACACACTGACCTAGGGCAGGAGATGTGGGAGAGTCCAAACAAAATCACAGGGGGCCCTTCGTGTGGGCGTTGTGCAATTATTCCTATTGGAATTCAGACATGGAGCTGGAATTAGTGGCTCTTCTTCAGCCATCAAATCCCACAAGCAGTCAGAGAGCCCTGAGCTGCTGCACGTCAGCTCAGCTGCGGCTCCAAAAGCAGCCCCCACAGCCAGGCAGCTGCCCTTGGACATGAGCCCTGCAATGCCAGCCCCGTTTCAAACCTTGTTATCAGGCAACACAAAATTGAAAGGGGTGAGAACAAGGAGTAGAAAAGAGAATGGTTTATACAATTTCAGGTGAAATATGGATAAAACCACTTTTGGCTGCCACACAGCCCAGAGAAGAGGCTGTTCAGGGTCACTGTGCTCACTTGTCCACTACTCTTTCACTGTGGGCTTTGGCAAATCTGGGGGCAAGGTGACTAAATGCTTCAACAATGCTCAAACGCTCCTTGAAAATGGCCGGTTATCCAAATTTCCAGCTAACCCACCTAACATGGTGCTTCACGGGGGACTATTAAATAGCCAGAAACAGCAGGCATGAAGATAGCCTGCTGTGAGATGTTAAGACTTTTCTATGAGTCTAATATTTAAAAAGTTAATTACTCCCTGTGCTGGTCAAAAAATGCAAAAAAAGCCTACTCTAGAATTCATTTACCTTGATCATTTCCTATTCATAACAAAGAACAAAAACACAAAGCCATCATATTTTGCTGCAATTAAGAGTATGTGGTTAATGCTCAAGCTTGACTTTTTCCACTTAATTCATCTGGAGCAGCACCAGTGAGCATCTGGGGAGCTGCTGAGAGGTGAGCATGCCAAAAGTTGATCTAAGGATTTGATCTGTATCACAGCCTTCTTCAACATGTAAAAAAGAGCTGAATATTTTACTAAGAGCATCCGAGAGGATGCTTGTGATCCTTCTGTGTACAGTACAGGTGCTTATCTTAATGGCATCTCTGTCCATTATCAGCTCAGACCGTTCAATACAAAAAGGGAAAACCTCAACAGTCTAAGAGTCTGTATGGATGGATGGATAGCAAACCCAGAGAGGAAGAAAATTCGAATCTCTAGTTCATTCAAAGTAGAGATTCTCCACCTCCTCTCCTTTGGCAAGCTCCAAAATCTGAAACAAAAATATTCAGCGAGGAATTATCTGTGCAGATATATTAATTATATGCTGACGTTAATTCTGCAAACCACCTCCCATGGCACAAATAGGTATTCCAGGTGCTAGCTGACTTGCATTTCAAACATCAGAGAGGGGATGGACATAGTGGGACCACTGACACCCCTAGGCTCTGAGTAATGAGGTCCATCAGCACCATTCCTGTCTCCAGGAGCATCGCTCAGCATCACCTCAGGTACCTGCAGGCAGTCACTCTGGGTTTAGGATTAGCCATGCCATGGTCATGGAGGCAACAGAGCTGGTGCCTGCCTGGGATATCTGGATCAGATTCAACTTAGATTCTTTAAAGAGTTTAGCTACACCAAGTGCATCTGGGGAACAGATGGAGACGTGGAACGGGACCTGTGAGTGGGTGCAGTGCAGAGATAATGGAGGTGCTGGGCATAGAAGCAGCATAGATTTGGTGTGGCCACCATTGAGCTTGATAAGCAAGGAAGGACCTTGATTTCTGCAAAAGTTTCCGAGTGAGTCCATGATTCCTTCTGGGAGTCTAAAGTAGGGCAGGGTTTTCTTCACATGAGGAGAGCTCACATAGCTCCAACAGTCACCGTGCTCTGCACATGAGCAAATCTTTCCACCTGGATCTGGGAGCTCAGGCAGGTGCACCAGGTCAGAACACACATCAAGAAGGAATTTGTTAGAAATTGCCCTTTACAAACTTAGGGAGATTGCACTATCAGCCTTCTCTTGGTGTAACAGGCGTCTTCCTTACTAACACAGAAAGAAAACACTTGCCAATTTTTGGAACATCACAATGTATTATAAATGCATGGGAAAGGGAGAAATCCCCAGTTCTCATTTTGGTTTTCATGAAACTAAATTTTGTTCTGGGACAAAGTTTCAGATCCTGAGGTGACTACAAGGTAACCAGAATAATTGTGGAGCTTACTGGAGCACTGCAGGGATGGCTATGCCATGATTTCAAACAGTGTGAAGCATCAGGGGCAGACCAACAGTGATACACATTGGCCAGCAATCCAGCTCACTGAGTCTGTTTGCAGTTCCTTCCCATGAGATAAAGGCTGTGCTGATGGATATGTTGGTGGTTGTCCAAGAGGGGTACATTCTGATGAAAGAATTCAAAACTCTCAGAGGTACTGAGAGAAGGGAAGTGGGATATTCCTAGTCCTGCTGTTCTGGCATGCCATTTGGCAAGAGTTCCTTAGGATCTACACTTGACAGTAGGTGCACTTTTCAGATCAGAGGAAAGAGGAGCAATGTCCTATCACTGCAACATTTCCCATTGGAAGGAATCTTCCAGGACTGAGATCTCCACCAAGAAAGACATGGCTCAAGAGCAACTTGGAAGTGGCAGTCTTTGCTAAAATATTCCAGGCAATTAGAGTTCAGATGTGTCCTCTTCTCTGCATTCAATTTTCCTCCAAAACTGGTGATGTTTCACAAGAGCCTGAAGGTGGGGGAGGTGGGACCTTCCTCATGAGCTGGTGAGGATCATGGCAGAGGCTGGCTCCCAGGTGGCTGTGGTCTGGGGAGGTCAGTGCCAGGCTCTGAGTCCTGCAGGGAAGGGCAGCCATGAATCCTCCTCAGTGGGATGAAGGGAGGTGGCAGAGGAACCAGCCAGTTTCACTTGGTCACATGTGAACACCAAGATGGGGCTGCCCAGCCCCTGAGAAGCCCCAGCTCCCACCACTTAGAAGGGACTGCTCAAACCCCAGCTGCAAGTCACAAACCTGGGCTCAGCTCACAGAGAATTTGAATTCTGTGCTTGGCCAGCCATTGATAACAATGGTCTTTCCTGCTATAAAGCTCTCTCAAACACAAACATTTGTGTGTGAACATTAGCATGGCCTTGTTTTGAGGACAGAAAAAGAAAATACCTCCTTTCCCACAGCACTTTTCACAATTAATTATAACTATGGAGCCTTTCACATTGTTGGAGGTTTTCAGATGGAAAAAAAATCTTAGCAGGTATAAATAAATGGGAAAGATATATATATATATATATATATAATATAAAGTCTCATCACAAATTAATGGAATACAAACATGCCTGTGTCTGAATGAAAATGCAGCAATAAGTAAAGGTTTTCATCTTTCTTTTCCATTTTTCAAATACTCTTGAAAGTAAATATTTGGGGTATTTTTCATATAGACAGAAAGAGAGGAAACCCATCCATCTTACTTTAGGAGCTATTATTTTTATATGCCTAAATAGCTGCTGTATTAAGATGCCAAGAAAAAATAACTGTGTATTTAGTCCCAAAACAAACTCAGTATGAGTAGAGCCAGTGCTGGCTGCTCTCCTGAGGGTCTTGGTCTAACATACTTCAGCTTTGGTTTGGAAAACTTTCTTTAGTGAGGGAAAACACCACAGCCCCATGTCTGCCTGGCTGCTTGCCTGCCTACAAACAGCTGGTCACAGTGCTAAAGAAGGAAGGGATGAGATTGAAAAAGACACTTTCCTCCCTTTGAGAGAAAAAAAGAAAAGAGAAGAAAGTCCAGCAATCTAAAACCTGAAAAGTTTGTGCACTGACCGCTGAGCTGAGGCTCCTTTTGCACAGGTCACTGGACAGATATCAGATGGTAAGACCTTTTAATTGCTAATGGCCTGGTCTGGATTTCAACACATGACACAGAGATAAAGGACTCTGTATCCTATTATCAGTCCCCTGAGCAACTGCTACATCTTATTAAGTGTAACTATAGATTCATAGATCAGAATCCCATACATGGAGAGTGTCATGGAACCACAGAACAGTTTGAGGTGGAAGGAACCTTAAAGATCACCTAGTTCCATCAGTTCTTTGACTGGAAGGAAAGTATTATTATGCCATTCCCTTGCTGTAATAATGGTTTGTGAGTTCCAAAGCAGAACCCCAATATCAGGCTTTATTTTTGCTTTAATGCTGCATCTGTTGAAGTGACAAAGCTGGGCTGGAGAGCTATTTGTGCAGCAGGGAATAAAGAGCAGACACAGATTGCTGCTCTTTATGTCACTTTACACCCCCCAAAAAAAATATATAGGTAAAAGCATTCAGATAGTGGATAGTGCTGTCGTCATTGTTTTTCAGAGAGAGGAATCAAGGCCAGGCACAGCTACAGGCTTTGCATAAGATCACACCCCAAAGCGATGCAAGGGCAGAAGCAGAAGTGAGCACATGTGATGTGGCAGCTCTCCTTAACCAACAGACCATCACTTCCTTTGCTAACCCTGCATGGGAAGGGAAAGGCAGGATCGAGCTGTGCAGTGCCTGCTGCACTGAGTGAAATATGCACACCAGAGAAAGATGTGGATTTTCATACAGGTCAACTTCCAGCACAATTTAATATCAACACAATCCCCTAAGAAACAAGGCCAGCAAGGACCAATGCTAGGTATTTTGCATTTTAAATGCATGCCTCTCTTAAACCTTTAGAGCTTTAGCTTCTGAACAGACACCTGGCCATATTCTGAACCAGAATACATCAGCACAGCTCCACTGAAGGCAACAGAGCCGTGTCTACTTTTATCAGCTAAGAATCTCATCCAGCCTTCTAAGAGAGAGCATGCAGGGGGTGAGATGTTCACCTCCTTCCTGCCTCTTGTTATGCTGCTTTCCACACCAAACACTTGGCAGTTTGCAGGACTGGGGTCTTTGGGGTGAGGCTTAACATATATTCTCTGGTAGTGGCTGAACTGATCGCCAGCAGAGAGGGAACTGTAAGTCAGCGGTGATAACCAGGTCCCTGCTGAGCTGTCACCAGTGGGAAACCTTTGCAGCTCTGAGAGGCTGATAGCCTCATAAATAACAGGTCTTCTATGATACTGCAGTCTGACTGCATTTCATTAAACAGTAAGAAGATGAGCTGATCCCTGCTTTAAAATATGGAGATTTGATGTTTATTAGCTGCATTACCCACCTCGCCCTTCTTTAACACAGTTTTCCTCCAGTTGCAGATATTTTCAAGTCATGAACGAGGAACACGAAGAGGTGTGGGCACACCGGAGTGCTGAGGGTGGTCTTTGCAGGCTGCATGGACTATTTTCTGGGAGTGCTGCTGATGCATTGTGATTAGATGCCATTTTAGCTCAGCAATGAGCATAAAGTGATGCTGTTCTTTCTCTGTCCTGCTACATCTGGCCTGGCAGCAGAAAGCTCTCTGTGATTTAAGACAGAGATTTTGTGAGGTGCAATCTCTCTTTGAATCCTGCTTTTTCTGCTTTTTTAAAAAAATTTCTTCTAGATGAGTTTTCGGAAGCACTGAAAGCTTGATGAATCACTTGACTGGATGGCACACATAGTTTCCTCTTAACTCAGCTTTGGCAGCAAGCCACTGAACATATCTCGAGGCTTTGCTTTTAGTAATATTTTCGTTGGTGAGATTATTCAAATATTTGAAGCCAGGCCATCCATTCCTTGTGTACCCCACTCTTTGCACTTAGCCATGGGGAGGAGAGATGCAGTATCATGCTTTAGAAATCTGGGCACAAAGGCACTGAGCAAGAGGAAAACTTGCCTCTAACCCAAAGGAATTTCCCTTTGGATATAACACTGTATGTCCAGCTGCAAGGCTGGGGCAGTGCAGCTGTGCGCAGCTGGTGTTAATGGCAGTCGGATGTGACCAGGACCAGAGAGGGCTCGTGCCAGCCCTGCAAATGAAGGAGCCACTGCTGCTGCTTTCATGCTCAGCTTGTGGGGGATGGAGCCTTTGGCAGCAGTGGGATGAGTGATCTGCTCCAGGCTACCATCACCCAGCACAGGAGGGACTGTGGGGTCCAGTGCTTGAGACAGGTACACACCCACATGCAGCCTGAGTCAGCTTCACCTCTGCATACAATCACAAAATCATAGCAGTGTTTACGATGCTTCACACTTTTAGACCTTTAAGACCATTGAGTCCAACCATCATGCCCTTGCCCCTGTGCTCTGCTTGGGAAGGAGGTGGCAATTCTCTGTCGGGTTTCCCACCCTCGGCCTGGCACTCTGCTCCCTTTCAGGGACTCGATCCTGGCAGCAGCTGCACTCCATCCCATGATCTGAAGCAGGTCTGGAGCTCTGGCTTTGTGGAGGTTTAAAAGGACAGAACACTGGGGGTGGGGGAGAAACCAGTTTTGGACAAAGCAGTGCAAAGAGTCAGGCATTTCAAACTGATTGCAACCATAATCAAAACTCAGTTATCCCAAAATGTTCTGAGCTAGATTCAAATTTTCCAGATGTTCCCAAGGCTTCTTCTCTAACACAACCCTGGATCTGGGAGTACATTCTCCTACTACTGAATTGTGAGCCTACATCTCTTCACTCTCCAGTGAGTTTAGAAAGTTTTTTGGCTTCAAGCTAATCATTTAAAAAGGACTGTCTTTTTCTGCCACTGGATTCCAATTAGCTTTACTTTTCATTTCAAAAAAGGGAGCCCCATACAGCAAGCATCCTGCAGACTGATAATCTGATACAGGTACAGAAGGACAAGTTCAATTACACCCACCTCACAGGTCTGAAGCACTGCTCCTGTTCATTTTAGTCTCATTTCAGCGTGGCAGGTCACAGCAGTATAAACATCGCAGGAAAAAAAAGGCCGAGCTGGCAAACAGTCAGAACTTGCTGTTCCTGACCCAGTAACCTACTTTTTGAGCACCACGTAACATGAAAGCCACCCCTAGCTCAGCCTGCGACGTCACCTCTTACTTAACTTCTTGGACGCAAATAGTGGGTCTGGTTGGAAAGAGTTAGATGAGACGTGGTCATCATTTACCTCATGCTGACCACAAAGATCTGTTTAGGTTAGACAGGAAGACACAGAGTGAGTGGTTTCTAACCTCAAGTTGTTCACAGCCACCATCTGAACACACATGTTCCATGCAGCAGAGTTCGGACCTTGCAGTCCATCATGCTGACACATGGAGCAACCTTAAATTTTGTCAACCTTAAATTTTGGCACAGCACCAGTGCCACCATCACCTTCACAGTCACAGGAAAAGAAACTGTCCAAGGGAAGGACCCCTGTTTCACCTCTGCAGTGCTGCTTTAGCTATTTTCATTCCAACTCCCTCAGCCTGACCTGATGTGGTGTTCAGAGAGCGCAGTTTTTGAAGGCAGAAAAGACATAAGGACCCCTGTGACCAGCGAAAGCTGCTCTCTACACCTGTTCTCCCTTCAGCAGGGCAGCAACAGCAACCACCAACACCCACCAGCTCTGGGATGGCATCTGCCTTCCACTTTTTACTGCCCCAGATTTCTCCCCCATCACAGTCTTTCATTCAATCAGCAAAGCTGACCCCATACTCACATACTTTGTTACCTCTGATTAGGTTAATAAAGGATCTTGGGGAACTACTAAATATGGCAGAAAAATATATGTTCTCAAGGATGTGCAGCATCCCTTTTCTCCAGGACAACTCATGGCTACTAGGGATTTTCTCCTGCAACTTATACATAGTTTATGTTCTTTCTATTTTAGTGACAGGAGTGGCATCACTGGTTGAAATGCACCTGGAGACAGCGTTGCTAGCCTGCAGAGAGGAAACACAGTAACCTGTGGCACTTGTCATCCACAGACAGTCCCTGCTTAACAAATGGTTAAGCTTAAGTGTTAAGCTTAACGGTTGCTTAAGTTCAGCAAAACATCTACATCTTCAAAGCATTTTGTTTGCCTAAAGCCATCAGGAGTTTTCTTATCAAAACACAAATGGAGATGGACTAGGAATGAAGTTTTCAGGCAGTTTTCTACTACAAATAAAAAAAAAGCACAAAACCAGAAATCATACTCATCCCAGTGTTCTTTGCAACTCTATCTGCCACTGTGAACATCCTTAGAAATCAGTGTTTAATACTTGCCATTAAGAAGCAAAACATAAACTAAGACTAAACTCAGGCTTAACATTTGGAAAGATTAATATTTTACTGCACATTAGGGAAAAGAAATGAGTGGTAAGACAGATTGAGAGACATTACGGAGGGAGATCTTTAGGGAAATGATGGGAAATGATTCTTTACTAAAATATGCCCATTTTTGCAGGCAATTGCTTCCACGGCATCTTCAGCTGAAACACACACACAAAATTACTTTTGCTTGAATATTCCAGCTACATTCAAAAAGAAATTGTTGAAATAATCAGAACAAAGTGACTTGAAGTTATTCCACCTTCCAGATGGCTCAAACTGACTAAGATTTTATTTCTGTTGACATTTGGACTCCCCACTGCAGACCAGGAGGGGATAGGGCACTGCAGTATCTTAAAAATTCTAGCTACATTTTCTTGCATCATCACAATCCATTTTCCCACCATCTCTTCTACCAGCAGTTTTAACTTAACCTAAGATTAAAAACATATGGAACTATTTTACTCTGGCTGGCATATGCACAACACAAACGTAAATGTTCTAATAGACATAAGAAGTAATTTTTCTTTACTACAATGTCTAATTTAGATCTCTAAAATTGTAAAATTAAAATCTATTCTAATCCATACTCACACAAAAAGGACATTTCTAGCAAATTATAATACCAAACTGCTTATTACACAAAAATCTCAGAATGACTGTATTGTAAAATATAATTGCCTAATTATGAAATCCTGATGATAAAGACACCATTGTCATGAAAACATCTGGACTGCCAGCCCCCCAGAATATATGAAATTTCAATAGGCAGAACAAAATCAGGAGGCAGATAAAAGAAGTGTTTTAAAGAGGTCCAGAAAAAAAATTATCACCCACTGCAATTTCTCTATCAAAGTGCAGGGGATGGCTACAAACAAACCAACCAGTTACAACCTATTCACAGTGAGAGAGTAATAAAAATGTACAGGGAGATGAGGGACAATTAACAAATTGTGAATTGTTATTTAACTGGGCCTATTCTTGCACAACCTTGGGAAAAATATACTTCTACTCTACTCTTCTACAATATCAACCTGGAAAAAGATTCATTTCCTCAGGGTGTTAGAAACCTGCTTGTCAATCCAATGCCTTAAAATAACAGAGTTGACAAATCTGAACAGAACAGCAATCAATAGCATTTCTATAGAATTTAACACACATCAAACATCATTTAAATGATATTTGAAGAACAAAACAGGAAGAGGAATAGGAATGAAGAAGGGAGAAAGGTCAGTTACACACTAACAGAAGTACTGAGAAAAGTAAGAGAAGTTTGACTGTTGTGTTCAGTTCAGCCAAACAGGGCTAATCATGAACAAGAAATCTGTTGTCAAGCCTGTCGTAAATGTTACATTTATGGTGAAGTTAGTGGTTATGCACACTTTAGCTACTTATGAAATGACAAAAGTATTCTTGGAAAAAAGGGAGCACAAAGACATCATTATTCCAGATGTGAGATGTTACATCAAAAGCACCAGAATCATGAGAACATTTCCAGTAGATTGGAGGATGCAGTCTAGTAAGAAGAGACCTTGTGTGTGAGCCCAGGGTATGATCACGTCAGAGAGACCTCTCCCAGTGCAGGACTTTTCTCCTCTCCAGTTGAGCTCAAGCCCTGAAGACATATAACTGGCCCTGAGCATGCAGGCAATTCCAGGGAATCTAACAAAGATTCCTTGTTCAAAGTTCACAGGGCAGCACTCACAGGGCTGACAGCTCCAGTAAGGTGTGATTTATCTCTAACTAGAGCTCCCATTGCTGGCACTGATGTTCCACCATCAGGCACTGATCAGCCTGTACCTTGGAATCCCCAGTGGGAACCTCACATGTAAATAATCTGCAAGGCCCCAGAACCAGACTTTATGGACGAGACATCAGAGAATGATGCATCTCTTATAGCATACGACACATCAGTTATGGGGGAGATTCCAGGGCAGATGGCATCAAAAGCACAAGTAACCTTCTCACATGGTTGCCATCTGTGGTCCTCTGCTAAAGGTTATATCAGGACTCTACTGTAAAATGCTGCCGGCTGGCATTTATAATTCAGTGGACAGCCAAGTTCTCAGCCAAGAAGTCCTTCCAAATGAAAAGAGTTGTGGATGTTCTGCTCATGTTGGATATTTTTGATCACTAACATGATAAAGTCTGCAAAGCAGCATCAGCCTGTGCATCTGATATGTTTTCCACAAACAGCTCTGCACAACAGCCAAACTGATGGAGTTGATAATCTACTTCAGGTCTCACTGCTTGTTTGCATGGTGTTCAGATGGTGAGATAAAACTCATTCCCTGTGCAAAGGCTCACTGTGAGATCTGTACAGCACTTTAGTCTCCCCTAAGCCTGATATTTGGGCTTACAGGGGATTTAAGACATGTGCACTGAGGAATGGCCTGCATGGTACCAGTGAACAGAGTTGCACGCACTAGGAAAAGCTTTCATATCTTCTAAAGAAGCATTACTCTTCTGCCAAGTAAATAAAGATGTGCCTTTTATTTACTTTCCAGCACATATTGCAAAGCTCATGTTAATTTAACTTCTAAAACACACAACTGAATAAATCTTTATTGACGTAATGCCAACAAATTGTATACGAACTCACCCCCGCTGTTTACTTAGTAAATATTTGCTTGGAAAGAATAACTTGCACTGTCCTAGACAAAGGACAAGCCAGTTAGGGCATTGGAGCCAAGAGCATCCTTTCTGCTCTCTTGGACTCCAGAGCTGAAACTCCAGGATCCTCTGAGTCAACTTACACAGAGTTGAAATATCAGGCAAACACACCAGGAACGTGTGAGAAGGACACAAACAGGATAAAACCCACAGGCCTGATGCCAGGATCTATGGCATCAGAGAACTTTCATACAACATCAAAGACCTCATGCTGCTCCCTGGGTGATTTATAGGTTGTAGCATAGGGGTATGTCAGTGGTTGAAAAGATGGTCCAAATACGAAACCATCTCCAAAGCGCAATGTACATCACAGCAAAAAATCCTCCTGTCTTTGGAGATGCCAGGCCTTTAAAAGACTGCAGCTCTCAAAATCCAGGCACTAGAAACCTAGGAATATTGGGTCTGTTACTCATTTATTTTTAGGTGAATTTCTAAAGTTTTCCACATACAGATAGATTTCTAAAGTCTTGTTCCCCAAATCCTCGTTACTCACAAATTAATGCACAAAGAACCCCAGCCAAACCTTGTCTGACATTTACAGAATGCCTTTAGGTAACTGTAGTCCACAAAGGCAATTGCACTGTTAGACTATCCAGTGACTAAACACACTTGTTAATGGCAAAGTTGCCTCTAACTTCAGCAGACAGAGGTTCATCCCTAAAATCTCAGGAAATGTCAATCTGTTAGTATCCCTCTCACTATTAATATACATATATTTATCTTTAAAGCAGATAGACTGATTGCACAAGGCTGAAAGTTCTCCAAAAGAGAAGTGTCTTCTATTGGGGAACAGGCTATGAAGCACAAACACTCCCAAAATACATGACTCATGCTGGCAGGCTGTCACAGCACTTTTCTGAATTTGAACCAACACAATCTGAGATCCTTTTTCTTGGTGTCAAGCCATATTTTAGCTCTTGTCTCTTCTTGTTGGCCAGTTCAGATACGTTTCAAGAAAATTGCAACTATACTATACCTTCACTGTCTCCCTACTGAAGCACATGCAGAGATACGTACAAGCAAAAAAAAAAAAAAAGGAAGATTATCTTAAACTGACCATGTTATTCGGACTCTCATACCTGTCTTTCAAATACAGATTTGACAGCATTACCATCCTGGATTAGAGGGTCTGGGACTTTGTTAAAGTTTCCAAGTAATGGTCATGAGGAATTGCTTTTAGTTGGTTTCTTTTCTTCTGTGATCCACAGGGATAAGGACACGTAATGCTGCTTATTTATACTCAATACTTACATCTGAAAGACAGAGCCATTACCATTGCTTCCTCTATAAGAATAAGATAAATACGGTTTATAAGAAGGAATATTTACATAAGTTTTGATTACTCATGCAACAGATAAAGAAGCCTTAATGCACATTTTTCTTCTACACAGTGCCGTGTGCTCAGGGCTTTGTCTGGAGCTATTTCACAGAGGAATGTCTTAATAGCCCTTTTTTCTTCCATACAAGAGCTGTTTCCAAACAGCAATGGTAGCTTCTGTTCCAACAGCACTGTCACTCAGTCCATTGTTACTGCAAAGCAGATTCATCACAACCACCAAATTTGAGCTTTGGGGAATGCAAAGTGAACTTTTCCCCTTGGCATTGCAGTGCAATGGGCTTGTGTATTTGAGAAAGATAGCCTTGGATTTCCTACATAGCTGAAGGCAGTTCTGGCACCAGCTATTACTTGATGTTATTAACTTAGACCCTTATTCAGCAAGTGCTGTAGTGAAACTAAACTCATGTTTAGGTTTATCCCTGTTCAACAAAGTGCTGCTGCACAACTGACAAATTCAATCACAACTTTTGTGTTCCAGTAGTTATGCCTCACCAGAAGCAAGACTGCAAATGGTATTGTGTTATTTCTAAAATGGCTCAGTTTCCTTGGTTAGCACCTTTAGGAAGAAGCCTTAACTCCAGTGTCCAGCTCAAAAAGATCCAACCCATCCCAGATGTCCTCCCCAAAACCAACCGAACAAAAACATCCCAAATAAAATTAACAGCTTTAGCCTGATATGGAGGACGCCAGATTGTCAGAGCTACAGAAATACTCTCTGGTAGACCCCAATGAGAACTTACAGGTAAACAAGCAAGATGAAGCCAGGCTGCAGAACTGTCCTCCATAAGGTGCCAGTGGGAGCAATGCCTACCTTCCCACCTTCCAGGAAAAAATCCTGACTTGTATAAACGCAGCCATGCCTGTGAGAGCCAGCAATAACTCACACGCAATCAGAGTGAGATCCCTTCTAACAGTGATAAAGATCTAGACTGGGGAAATGCTATTTAAAACTAAATTTCTCAAAAAAACCCCAACGCCCACGGCCAGATTCACTTGAGATAAATACTATTAAAATTCTGACAAGTGGCTCAGGACATCCAAACTGAAGTGCCTGAGAAGGGTCCAGTTTCCAAGAAATCACTTGTTTGGGGTGGTCTCCAGCACTTTGCATGTGTTCCCCAACAATGCTTTCAAGGTGAACCCCCTGTGTTGTAGGTGGGCTAATTTGGGGAGTGGTTTTTTAGGCATAAATCCCATATTGGATCTCTCCAGTGGCAGTGTAGCATTCTCATCCTCACAGGCCTCATATTAAAGCATCATCTAAAGAGTATTCAAAACCTTAGACTGTCCATCACCTCCTAAGTAATTGCTAAAACCATCTGAAACCCCTCACCCAATTCTATGGCAGTGAAGACTTCAGAGAACACACAAACCAAATGTACAACTGCACCAAAAACCATTTTTATGCCCTTAAAAAAAGTTACATGTACTCACAGATACCATTCCAACTAGAAACATCTTCATCTTTGGGGAACTAAAAGTTAGTTACAACAAATACTTCCTCCCGGAGGTAAAAACAAATAAAAGTACTGTGATGGTAACAGAGGCATGCTTTTCAACAGCCTCTATATTACAGCTGGTAAAGGCTATAGCAACATGCTCTCCAGTAAGACAAAACAAACTTTTTGACATTCAGTAGAATGATAATGCAGCTGCAGCTTTGCTATGTTTAGCAGTCGGTAACCAAAACACATCCCCAGGTAAGCACCAGAGGAGCCAGGCATGCACTTTCCCTCATGCACAGGGCTCCGCTCTGTGACCCCGTTTCCCTGATGCTATCGCTGTATCCTCATTCCCTCATTATAACACTTAAAGAGGGAACATAAACATCTTGTACATCAAAATGCTCTTGACTTTTATAAGCAACCTGATTCAGCAGCCCTCAGGGTGCAGTTTCATGACCAGCTCAAGCAAGTCTCGCCCTTGAAGAGGCATTTCTGCCACTCCCAACCTCTTTTGCAGGAAAAATCAGGCTTGCATGGTTAAAAGCTACTGCTTGGAGAGACGTTTTAAAAAGATCAGCTTTCAACTACTTTGCCACTACTATGCCAATGCAGCAGAGATTGCAGGAAGACAGAACTGCCTTCTTTGGTCTTAAACCAGCTACTCATTAATTGTTATCCTTGGTAGCACAACCTATTGCCTACGATGGCCATCCATGAGTTTCACATGCTCCCTGGTATCTGCAGGAAAAGGAGGCACCTCAGCTCTGTATTTTGGAGGCCTGTGATTATTGTTAGCATTGGTGGGCTGATAGCCAGGAATTCTAGAGCCACTGAACCTAGAGCCTTGCCACTGAATGATTTTAATAAGCCATTTAATTTATCTCCCCTCTTTTTTCTGATAACATTTAAACCCACTTTCCTGTCTTGTTTTCCTGAGCTGTAATTTCTTAAGCTGTAAGTCATGTAGGCACCTCTCTACCTTTGACCGTTGTGGATCCCCTTGTGGCGAGCTACAAAGCTGGGGATCTCCTGAAGCTCATTGCAAGCACATTTTGTACAGCCGCACCATTGCAAAATGCATATTGTAATTGACAGCCTTCAAACCCTATGTATGATCCACTGTCCCACCTTAATACAGTATTCCGATCTCCTGTAGAACTTGTCATGCAACCACAGGAAAAACAATAGTACCAGCAAATACCTTCTGCCCGTGGAGCACTGCACAGGTGACAGGACAATTTTAGGGGAATTAAGACATTTTTAAACACTACTAAATGCCATGGAGAACAGTTGTTAAAAGCGGATATAAAGGCCTGCAAAGAGGAAACAATTCCCAGTGTTCAGCATTGAGTTTTATTGCCCCATAAAGTTCAGCCCTGTGCCCCATATGCTGTAGTGTTATCTGAAGAAACTGCATCTACAATCTAATGTTTACACGTATAAATACTTTTGTAGCACAAAGGTTGCCAAAGATCAAGGACCTGATTCAGCAACAGACTTAGTTTAATATTAAGCAGCACCTCCATCAACATGACTATTTATCTACTCAAATTCAAGGAACTGCTACGCACTTTGGCCAAATGAGGCCAAAATGGGGGATTGTTCTGAAAAACATGTTGTGCACAGGTGAAATCTAACTTGTAAAAAGAGAGAGAGAAACCTGGGAGAAACACACTGCTTTCCTACCATGAAAGCATGAAGGGATAGTCACACCTAATGCAGAAACAGGGAAGAACAAACTAGGGCTGAATGCAGGAGGTGGTGCAGGGGAGGTGTCAGCAGAAGTGGGTGCTCATACCTTTCTTCCCACCTCTCCAAACCCATCACAGAACCATTGCAGAGCACACAGACTGCACTCCCACTGCTGCGGGTGAGGTCCCAGTGGGGTCTCTGTGTTAGGAATTGGCATCTGTCTGCACTGGAAACAGAAAGTGATCACCAAGAACCTCTTTGTGTGCTACTTCCACAGCTCCCACACCTGAAAGCTTTGCTGAGAGTCCAGTATTGCTGACCAGGTCTCATTCCCCTTTTCTCTATAAGAAAATCCTCAGATTTGCTTCCACATCTGTGCTGCATTTTAAGCAATGTAAAAGGTTATCTTTTCTGACAAATTCCATGTAATTTCTGATCCTCAGGAATGAGGGTCTGGAAGACCTTGAGCAGACACACCGATGTCGTTTTTTCAGCAAAATTGATGCCTGTTCAGCTCCTTAGCTTTTTTTGTGCTTCTAAGACAACAGTTTCCAAGGGACAACTGTGTTCTTGAGAAAAGCAGACTCCAAATTTCAGTTTGGGTAGAGCCCTAAGGTGGATTAGCCTGTCTTTCTGCCCACCTTCACTGCATGCTGTAAGCAGCTTACTTGCAATATGACAGATTTAGCAAAAGTGACAGTTGCTTGCTGTCCAATATCATTAGCCCGCCCTGCCACAAGAGCTAAGACGTGGTGCTTCATTCTCCTAACAAAATCAGCTTATTAATAACCATACAGCCTGGCACAGTATTTTCCACACAGCTGAAGCAGGGCTTTGAGCAGGGGAGTTCCCAATTCACACACCTACAGAGATTCAAAATCAAATTCTGACTAAGAGAGGTCCGAACAGCAAACAGGTTCAATGGACTGGCATGTCGAAGGGACTAGGATAGATAAGCATCTGTGCTTGCCTTTATTACTCATCCTTCATTACCTTTATTACTCTGGTCCCTGAGTCTGTGAAGGGAATGGTAATCTGATAAAAACACTACCCAAGTCAATGAAAACAATGCAATTCATTGGTCTGCCTTGGGCTCAGCTCCCCAAGGAATCAGTATCAGTGCTCCTTTTCCCTGACAGGGCTCAGCACCTTCCTCAAGGTGCTCTGTGGCAGTAGGTAAGGGCCAGACTGCTCTTCCAGATAGACAGAAGGATGCAAACAGAGGAGGACCTCTGCTTCCTATGTACATTGTTTGTGTTACAATGTTAAAATGAGTATGGAAGTAATTCTCTGTTGATTCCTGCAATAAAATTACTTCAGCTAGAAAAAAATGGCAGAGTCCATGAGGTTCTTGCAAACAACACCATTTGTAGTAAAGCCTCCCTTTTTATTCTAGAAAGTTCAAGCTAAAGAACAGAACAAATTTCACTGCTGAAATAGAAACTCTACAATTTCCCATTTAAAGTCAGGCAGGGAAGATCATGTTCTGAACCTCTGCTTCCCCTGCTATACAAACCATGGGCCTGCATAGCAGCAGCAATTCCCAGGTAATGCAGCCCAGGTGAATGATTTCTCAAAGCTCTTCACAGTAATCTCAAGACCAGTTAATTCTATAATAATTCCAAGTGAAATATTTTTGTTTTAACATACACCTGTGGGAGAAGAACATCCTACTATTTTACAATGAGCTCTTTAAAGAATCCTGGGAAATTATCCAAGAGCTACACCAAAATGGAAGAACATTTAGTTATTTACTTTAGGGGCTTATTAGAATGTTTGGAATCATTCTTGTCCTCTCCTCCCCTCAGAACAAAAGCCTTTATTTTCTTTGTCAATTTGAGAAATGTGGCTCTAATTCTGCTGCTGAGGTTTGCATGTGGAGAGTGTCAGTGGCTGCAGCTCGGAGCTGAACCCTCAGGGCTCAGCCTGCATCAAAGGGAGAAAGGGAACAGGTCTGGGAGAGGGCAGGGATCCATCACCCCATCCCAAGGAACTTAAACTGCAAGCAGTGGCTGAGTTACCAATCAAATCCAGCTCTGAGCCAGCTGCAAGCTAAAGCAAGAAACACAGTAGGGTTTAAGGCCATTTTAATGCCCTGGAAGGTTTATAAGCACCAGAGAGGCATTTTACCGCAAAGTGCATCAAATGGCTTTATGCTGGTAAGGTGGGTTCAGCACCCATTCTCAGAATGGGTACCAACATCAGAAAATCAGTGCAGTCCTAATGACCCTTGTCTACATCCAAATAACTCTCCTTCAAGAAGGAAGTTACTCCTTGGACAAAGCACACTTAGCACTGCTCTTGCTGAGGCATCTGGCTGGTAGGAGTTTTAACCAGGCAGAATTTCCACCATAGGAAAGACTGAGGAGAGGTGCTGATACTGACATATCCAGGCAAGTCAGTGACAAACAAAACAAGCCACATCAGCCTGCTCAGAGAGCAGCTCATAGAGGACAACAACTGTCCAGTGGTAGAGTTCAGACAAATTTGGAGTGAGCAGTTTCACCAACAGGACGCTTGCAGTTAGACTGCAAATCCCAGCCCCATACCACATTATAATGACATTTTAAATTTTGATTACCATTTCATGATGGTAATTAAACCATGTGCACAGAGAAGTCTGCTGGATATACAGGGCAAGGCTCACCATCTTCTGGCAGCAACTGGGACCCTGTGGGCTCAGCTATGGGGCTGCAGAAGTTACAAAGCCACCAGCCCCTCATGTATGAAAAACTAGACAGCTATGTGATATTTCTCTACCAATGGTCACTTATGGCCATAGGTAGAGAACCTACCTATCCTCACTGATGTACACGATGCTTGGGAGCTTGCAGCATTGGATGGCCTAACCCCATTGCTGTCTTTACCGTTCTGGGGGAGCCAGCGATCTTCCCCCAGGTGACAGGGTATTTCTGCAGCACAGAGAAGCCACCTCCCCTGGTGCAAAAATATGCCACACCTGCCACCAAGATGAGACTTCATCAGCTCATTTCCCCTCCTGGGGTCTGAGTCCTGGACACTGTGTCTGACAGCCCCAGCTCCCCCTGCTGTACCCCTCGCAGGTGCCTGGGTAGGGGTACCAAGCATCGGGGAGGTGCTCCCTGCACAACTTCTGCAATACACCAGAAGCACTAGCAGTGGGGAGATGCGTAAGAAGTGGCCACCACACATCTGACTGCCCATGACCCCAGAGATCCAGTGCAGCAAACAGTCCTTGTGCAGCTTCCTTGAGTCTGGAGCGAGAGACTGCCCTCAGGTGAAGTCCCCTGTGCTTACACCCATCTCCTCACACAAAGTCCACACAACCAGTCAGGGACCAGCCAGATCTAAGAGACCACTGGACTCAAGCACAGCAAAAGAAAGAGAACAAAGATGAAATAGGATATAGGATGTGGGCCCCGGCAGGCTGCTATTCCAGCTGAATATTGCAAAGAACAAATGCAAAAGCCAACATGACAGGAATTGTGGCATCAAGTGCCTTTTAGATGATAACAAAAAAAGAGTCTAAAAATTGAGTACAAGAAATTCTCAGTCCCCGGGGAATACAAGCCTGTATCTCATACCAACCAATTTTTCTGTTGCATAGTTCATTTTAGGACAATGTTCACCCTCACAATGCCAGTCCCACGGCCTGAGGCTGCTCCTGATTCAGACACCTGACTATTCACGAACAAGCATTTCTGTTTGTGAATAATTCAGATCCCTTGCTTATTTAGGTTCATTTGGGCTCTGTTTCTTGTTGCTGGAATCTTTTCTGAGCTCACAGCTGCCTGAGCTGTGGATGCACAGCCCCTCCTCACAGCCCTTCCGTCTCTGTAAGGGAACCAGTTCCCCCAGTAACTCCCAGGTACTTGAAGCACATCCAGCACTTACAGTGCGAACACAACTTCCACAATGTAACCCTGAAAAGCTCAGGCATTCCTTTTGTTCACCTTGTTGCAAACCAAGACTGCTTTCTGCTCTGAGACACACAATTGACAGTAGCTCCATGAGAGTGCTACGCATATGAGTAACTCTTCCGTGACAGTGGCTAGCACATTCAGACCTATAGTCCCAGTCTTAAAACAGATGTGGATATCCAGCATTCAAGAACACAGTCATCCAGCATGCACCCATCAGCCAACATGAACATTTGCACTTGGACAAGCAAACACAGCAGCTGTGCTGCAAACAGGTACAAGTCTGCAAGTGCAAGAAACAACAGCAAGTGCAAAGAACAACAGCAAAGCCTCAGCAAGTTATATTCTGAATAATATCAGCATCCTGATCCTGGATCATTTGATATAAAGCATTTCACTGCCTGAGCACAGACTTCTCTCAGAAAGTATTATTACCACTTTAAAGGAAAGCTATTGTGCCTTAAGCACATCTTATTCTTAACTGAGTTTCATGTATGTTAGAGGAAAACAGACAAACAGCACAGACAAATTACACAGCTGTTTCAAAGTAGCAATACCCTAAAATTATCTGTTTCAGGCAAGTTGCTGAGTGGCCGTGTTTGCTTGAGCTACCATTGACTGCACCCACATCTCAGTCATTAATGCCGGAGCCCCTGTTCACCACTGTACACACTGACACCTGCGTGCGCACCCCAACACACAGCCCCCCCTGAGGAATACATCCCTGACTTACCCTTCAACCAGCCAGCAGCCCCAAACCCTCTGAAAGCTCCTGCAGAAGAGTTGACAGAGTTTCACCTCGTTACCCAGCGAGGGCGTTATATAACCGGCACCGTTTCTGCAGGCAGCGAGGATGCACCCCGCGCACATCCCTCTCCTTCCCATCCCACACGGACACATCCCCTAACAACAGCTGTGCCACAGTGAGCCGGGGGGGCAAGGTGGGCTAGGGGTACTTCTGGAAAGCAAAGCTAACGGTTTCAAAGTAAGTTCAAAAGGTGCCTGATGTTTATTAAGAGGCATTGCTACTATGAAAGGAAGCGGTGCAATGGTATAATGTTCCTTAGCCCACTGAAAGCAGCTTGGCCTAGATTTTCCTGTACCGTTTGATGTGACCACTCATGCAAACAGGAGTAAAAGTTTCTATTTGCTTTTAATTAAGCAACAACAACAACAAAAAAGAATGAAAAAGTGACACATACAAAAGACCTTTTTTTTTGCTGTCATCTGGGTCTTCTGGGCTACTGTCAAACAGAGAATATGCAGGAATCAGCCCCATTGATTAAACTATTATTAGCAGCAAACAAACACATGTGCTCAGCCAAAGACAGGACAAACCCCATGCTCTGTATTTCAGGACTACATATAGAAAAAAACTATTATTTTACCAAAGACTTGTTTATTTTAACAAAGAATTATCCAGCAAAATGTGCAGAAAGAAAGTACACAGCATTTTAATATGCAGTAATTAATATAAAGAAATATAACATTATTGCCTCTGCTCTCCTCCCACAGACTAAACCTCACCGGCTTTCATAAGACTGGGGCCAGGTCTGTGTGTGTAATAATCTTAAACAAAATGTGGCTTGTAGTCATTCAGGACATTCTGGTGATTGTGATTCACTGGCAGACACTACACAGCTCACAAATGCATAGGGGCTGTAGCTTTAGGACAGACATAAAACTCTTACGTAAGCCATAATCCTCTCACAGACTCCTTATTCACTGATTTTAAGAACGGCGCCGTGGAAGCCTGCTGGCACCCCAGTGGCTTTAAAGCAATTTGAAAAGGGGGAGATTCCCGTCCCAGTGCAGACCCCTCCCTGATACCAGTGCTACTGTCATACCCAGACCTACCTTGTGGGGTTTGGGGGCACAGAGCATTGCTGTTCACTAATATTTTGGTCCTCCGCAGAGCTGCTGCTGTTGCTCTCTGTGCTGAGTGAATCACCAGGATTAATCTCCTGCAGAGTTCACTGAGGTTAACGATAATCAAGTTAAATTTACACTATATGATCAGAGTTTAATTAGGTACTGTTATACAAGTCCTATTAATTACAGTGGTAATACCCTTACGAAATGCAGATGAGAGGGTGGGGCTGTGGCCAGAGGGGGCTTGGCTTCAGACGAATTCAGGAAGAAGCCCCATTAAAATGCTCTGTGTGTACCTTCAGTTACCTGATTGCCTCTGTCAGTGCTCAAGATGAAACAAAAACCTTTAAAAAAAATTATAACCCTAAAAAATGTAATACATCTAGGAGACTAAAGACCTCCTACATGCTATGCTATCACCTTCTATTTACACCAAGAAGCAAGGATTCCATTTTAAATCCCAATGAGACACAGCCATTATTAGCTTGCTCTGCTCTGCTCAAAATCATACTGAGAGAAGTCCCAGGTGATAGAAGTCATCTATTCTGCACAGAGATAAAAATAGGCAAGTCTTCCTAATAGTAAAAAAAAGTAAGTTTCTCTTTTCCTCCCCTAGTTTCCTCCTCTGGATGACCTGTTGTGTCAGGGCAGATGCCAGCTTGTGCTTGGCATTTGCTTTGTACTGTCACAGCCTCCCCTGGGAAACAGACCCATATATGCCACGTAGGCAGCACTTGCGGGGCATCAGGAAAAGGCTGTGGGGCTCACAGAGGGGTTCAGCTGATCTGAACCCCTCTGTGAGCTACATCACCTGGAAACTGGGATGTCTCTGCCAACAAGGTGCAGCCAGGGAAACTCTGGATCTCAAGTGCAGGAGCAAACTCCAGGTTTCAGCAGGCAGTTGTAGCTGTGTTAAGAGACATTGCACAGTGTGACATTCTTAGCCCCAGAACAGGTCTTTCCTTCTGCTAAATCTTCTCTGAGGTATCCCATAGAAAGAGCAAAGCTTGTGCCATGCGGCTTCTACTAGCACTAGCTACATATGCTGTTAGGTGGCTTTAGTGAGACCTGCCAGAGACTGTGCTGTTACTGCCACTCACGTGGAAACACCAAACACCAAATCCTTGCACCTACATGGTCACAGACACAGGTGAAGGTCTCTTCATTAAGTAAATCGACAACGCAGAGCAAGGCTTGTTAGCCAGAACAGATGCTGTTCTTAAACACAGACACCTGTATGAGCCTCCTGTGCCAGGCTCCCTCTCTGCAAAGTGCTTGCTCAATGACAGGAGAAGCCCTGGCATTTTGCCATTTCTGCCACTGCAGTTAATTTAATTAAACCCCCAAAAGATGGGAACCACATTTCCTTCTTCCTGTAGGATTTGTCACCCTCTCCCTGTCAGACAGCAGCAAACGAGCACGCCTCGGCACTCCCACTTTGCACAAAATACATGTAAAAGCAGCAGTATGTTACAGTAGGTTGTACTAGACATTAATTACCAAGCCCTGCCAGCTATAATTATCTCGTTAAGTTTTGGCTATAGACAGTCTATTGGTCCTTTCCAAAAAAAGTGTGGAGGATACAGCCACACAGGATCCAGGAGTAGAGTCCTGTTCCTGAGTGTACTCTAGGTCCCACCCCACCACTGCAAACAGCCAAACTGTACATGGAGTTATTTTGACCAAATGGCAATTTCGAAGCTGCCTGCACAGCCCTGTGTGCGTATTCAAATCCCCCTCTCTGTCCCTTGATGAAGAGCTCTTCTGGGGACACACAGGAACTGAGGCAGGAGAGGGAGATGATGCTTCTCGACAGTTCCTTGCTCTGAAGGCAGACTGAGATGGGCTTCTGGCCCATAAATTTATTGCACAGTCCAGACGTCTATCCTTTAGAAGACCTTCAGTCTCTCCCAGACCTGGGAGTTTAGCCAAGACTATGAAAGGACCTCTGCTTTTCTGGAAGGACAGGGCTGGCAGAACACTTCAGATCCCTTGATGGGATTTTTGCTTGATTTATGCACAAAGGACTCGCTACTCCCCCTTATCCCTTGTGCATTCCTGGCTACAAAGAATAGCTGGGACCAGGGTATCTCCAAAAATTCCTTGAGGACCTCCAGATCCTCATCTCAATATAGAAGTGCTCTGAGGAGACAGGAACCAGGCTTTGGCCAAAGCCTTCAGCCCTTTTTCTGCAGTGGTAACACTTTTTGGTCCCTCACTGCTGAGAACGGCACTTGTGACACACTAATGGGAGCACGGCAGTGCTCCTGCAGCAAGGCTTTGATTCAGGAAGCAGAGCTGCTCAGCCCACTCTGCTCTTGCTGATGTAGTGACCTGGTTTTGTCAAGACTGTTTTTCTCCTTTCATCTTTGATGTCATTTTGGAAGGCAAGTCATGAGAATTTCATGGAGGCATTGACTCAAAACTTGGACTAAAACAAAGGCAATCACAATACCATTATAAATGAATGAGGTGCAATTTCCTCTTAGAGGATTATTACACTATTTAGGGTTCTAGCACATTTATTTCCACAGTTTAGTAATCACTTTCATGCTTCTCATCGGAGTATAATCCATTTATATTTTAATGTAACAAGTTACAAGGATTATCAGCTCATAATAAATATACTCATCCCCTAAAGCATTTAAACAGCCCCTGTACTTTGTAAAGAAGATCTTGCTTAATGAGCAGACACCTACAAATGAAAAAGGAAAACTAATACTGTCTTATATGGAACACCATCAAACTGCAAAATACACGCTGCTTAAATTACTTTTCTGTGAAATTAAATATTTTTCAACACACAGATTTTTACTTTGAAATTACTTTTATCATGAGAAGGCTTTGGAAGTCTCTGAGACTGCCTTTTGCACTGGGAATTTGTTTATCTTGCAGTCTTAAATTTGGAATACTGTATTTAGTTCATGCACAGGACTATGCCAAACCAACACATCACCTATGAAAATCAAATTAAGGAAAGATGTCAATACCAGTCAAGGGAAATCCACCCAAAAGAAAACCCTGTCTGACTTGCACTTAGGTCAGTCCTGGTGCTAAAGTGTCTGTGAAACCATGTCCACTGAAACCAACTGAAATACACTCCGTCAGAGAAATGTAAAAGTCTCTCTCAGCCTACTGGCCTGCAAGGAACCAAAGTATTTTTCTCTTGCAGTTGTCTGGAGATGGGATGGGATAATGTAAATATTACCTGTCAAGCTAAAGACATTCCTTGCCTATTCATAGAGCTGCCCAACATATTTTTTGCAGAATTCTCACATAAGCTTCTGGTGCTCACTGCACTTGCAGCCATAATCCTGACTGAGTTGTAAGGCAGGACTTTGAATTACCCTCTGGAGCCTTCAATCTCTGAGCTTCAACACATAGTTCGACTTCCCAATTCTGCCAGTGGTGGTGTTTTTCTTCTTCCTTCCACATGCTGTGGTTTTCTCCATTAGAAAATGCAAAATTAATGGTCTAGGTTGCTTTCATCTTTAATTTTTGCAGATGTATGTTCTCTCAACTCTTTGCTGTACAGATCACAGTCACTTGCACTTCTGCAGGTTCACCTATCAAGAACTCCATTCACAGAAGCACACTTGCTTTGCAGAGTTCCAGGAAAACAGAAGTGGTGCAAAATCTCAAAAACCCTTTAAATATGAATCCACAGATAGTGTGGCCTTAGAGTTATACAGAAAAAGGCTTTTAGCTCTGGCTGGCAAAGAGAATAGACATATCTATTGTGCAGCCTCTGCAATTACAGCCTGTCCCTCCACTCCAGGGAAAGGTGAAGGGAGAAGATAGTTATGTGTGAAGTTTTTATTGTTTCTAGATTGATTGAAAATCAATCTCATGAGTCTCTTCTTAGTTAAGTACTAGTTATGCCAACATCTGCAAGGCAGTGTTTTATGTACAGTGTCCAAACAGGAACAAGTTGATGTACAGGGTATAAATTTCTTTCTGGAAAGCTTCTTCTTTTGCAACACCTCTCCAGATTTCACTAAAAAGATGTCCTGGGATGCCCAGAAGACCTTGCTCAATTAAAAAAGCCCAATGCAAAATCCACAGCTTTGCAGACAAATTGACTATTTTTCATGCAGTGAACTGTACTGATAAGGCTCTATTTCCTCCCAGCTACACCCTGTGGTCCATCCACACTGTGGAGCTGCAAGGCCATACCTCATTTTAGCTTTAAACAACCTTCTCTGCATTAATGTGGAGTCAGCTCCAGCTAAGGGTGTCTCCTCACCACATGGGGCTTCAGCACGTATACTGACTACAAATACCTGCACCCATCCTCCATCCTTCTTAGTTAGACCAGCACAACCATTTGCAGGACTGTTTCAGAATGAAAATACACGGTGTTTTTATCCTAGATCAGTATAGAATCTTATACATCCTCATAGTCTCCATCTGCAGGATTAACAGGCCCAAAGACAAGCATTACAGGTCTCTGCCTTCTGCAGTCTCTTAATGTGTGGGAACCACAAACCTTCTGGCATTATCATGAAGACTTACAAGCATGCCAGACTAGGATCACTCTAAGTGTGAGCAATGAATTAAACCTAATGCTGTCTTCTTCTCTCAGGGAGCAAACTTTGCAAAGCTCCTTAATGTCCAATGAAGCAGTTTTACTGTGGCAAGGAATTTTCCTCTTGTGAAATCCATGTTCAAACAAGCTCCCTGGTGAGGTACGCGCAGGCTGTCTTTTAATACAAACACAAAACTCACATTTAACTTATTAGCTGGGGGAGGAATACAGATGAGGGTTGGATGAATCTCATGAGTCATCGTTTCTGTAGGATAAAAAGCAAGCTTGTCTCAAAAAAATCAATTCATTTGTTTCTATTGTGTATTGCAGATATAAGTGCTTAAATAATAGAAAGATTAATAGAAACACTTCAATGAATTGTTCTAGAAAAATGAAAAATAGCTTTTGCATTATGAAAGAATATTCTTTAAATACAGAGAAATAAAACATTTCAAATGAAACAATGTTTTGGGAGAGGGAGACAAATGCAGATTAGTCATGCTTGAATGTACTTTCCCAAACAATACACTGCTTAGAGCTAAGACTAAGATGTGCACATACCCCAAGGCATACATGAAAAAATAGGGTCTGTATATTAGTTTAATTCCTTTATCATTTGCTCACTGCTGTATTTTTCCAGTCTCATGCCAAGCCTTACCCCGCATAACACCACATGCATATTCTGCATCCTGACCACTGAACTCAATCCCAGCTGAACCTTGTGGGCAAATGAAGGGATGTGCTCTTGAAGTGTGAAGCAGGACAAAAGCCCAGCACTAACACCATTGAAAGGGTAATGGAATGGCACCGTTCAAGTGCAGCACCATCCTTCCGTGGTGTGCAAATTTCAATGAGCCTTTTTTATTACTTTAAAATTTTAGATGTGGAAGGAAATGATGAGGCAGAGAAAAGGTATACCTGAAAAAAACCCAGAACAGTCTAAAGCCAGCTGAACAATGGCAAAAAAGTGCTGAAATAGGGGTTTAATGAAATATTCAGAAGAACTGATAAGGAAGGAAAGCATAGGCTACAATGTCTGCAGACTTTGAAGAGAGTGTCAATTAGGTAACAGTCCAGGTATCCACTGATTCAAGTTCTCACCAGAAACAATCCCTAAAAAATCCCTGTGGATGGGTAGTAGTGAATGGCAGATATTGCTGGCAGAGCAGTGGGTAAAAAATTCAAGTTCTAGTCCCTTCCCCCACCTGCCCTCCAGTTCTGACCCTGTGACCTGCCACAGCCGGCAAAGTGAATCTTTTTACCTCTCTGAGGGTAGATGTGCCATAGCTCCAAGGCCAGGTCCAACAGCTCCAGGAGTTATCCTGTATCAACTGCACTCAACACCTCTCTACTTCCACCTGGACCCATTTGCTGTATTTGTTGGCAGTACCCCTTTAGCCAGACTGATCTTGTTGTATGGTGACTTCTTTGGGACAGCAACCAGCTCTCCCTGTGCACTCATAAAGACTGAGTGCAGCTGGATCCTACCCTGTTATTGGGCAACAGAGGCAAGAAGAGCAGGCAGCACATACAAGGCAAGTGGTATTGGGATACTGCACAATGCTGCTACATAAAGTATTCTATGATATTCACCTTTGTTTCTAGACAAATATGGAATATGCAGTGTCTTCTGGAGAGGAAAATCTACCAACACCACCACCAGTTTTATCCAAAAGGTCTTTTTTTGGCTAAAGCAGCTTAAATTTGTACTAAGTCTCAAAAGCCTAGTTTAAAGCAGAATTTTTTCCCTGAGGAAATATTACAGACTGTGTTTTTCAAAGACTGTTAGGAGTAAAAGATGTCCTTACACTGATTTCCCAGTGCTAGGAATGCAAATGAGAAAAAGAAGAGTCAGTTGACATCCTGTTACTGACGGATAGCTCTTCTTCTTACCCATCCAAACCATAGCAGTCCTGGCACAGTTACCTCCAATACCTCATTTTCTGCATTTCAGTTATCATCTGATTCAGGACCAGTCCTTGTTAATTCTCCAAATGCCAGGATTGCAGGCAAGGATTTGCAGGATTGATGCAAAGCCTCACCTGCTCTTCACAGCAATCTGGAGCACACTGGCTTCTACGAACACACCGATTCCTCTTACTGGTCAATTAGTTTGTAGAGGAATCTCTGAGATGAGCAAACTGCCAACTTTGAACTGAAAGAAAACTGTCTTGTCAGAATTCAAGGAGACAACACAAAATAAATTACTCTGTCTGCTTCACTGGTCAATCAGTTCATGTATTATATTGACAGAGAGGTATGACCAACTGAGCTCGTGCTTATGTAATCAGACACATTATTGCATTGTCTCCTCTTTAACTGTAGCAAATTCATTCTGGTGCTCTGCAGAATCACCTGCTGAGATGAATTACCTGTTCGCTTTTTCAACCAAGTCCATAAAAAGCACACAAATACCATTTATTCCATCAAATTGCAATTTGGACCATGCAGTTAGAGCACAGCTGACCTGAGGTAGAAAGTTCACAAGCTATGCAGCTCTGCTTCCAAATTAATCCCTTGCATAAGCTTGATATAAAGCAAACACAGCATTTTGGCACAGACAGGCATCTTGAAGAGCTGCATCCATCACATATTCCTGAGGGGGTCTCTAAGATTTCCTTACCAAAAGGTTCAATGTGGTTTTCTTAGGCTGGAGAAGTGAAAGCAACCTGGATCCCACTGCCAATGCTACTCAATGCACTTACATGTCCTCAAGTCCTGTAATATGCTAAAATAAAACATTTTACTGCAGAATTGGACTGTTCTGAACCTAGTAAGCATTTGACAACACAGAAACATGCTGCTATTTTGGTGTTGCTAATTACTCCTCCCAAAGGCCCACGTCAAATAGGTAACTAATACAGGAATTGTCTATAAAACTGGAAACTTTTTTCCTCTTCATGCCCTAAGTATCAGAGCTGACAGAACAAACAATTCTGAAAATACATGGATAGGAAAGCAAAATACCCACCAAGTGTTATAACAATCATATCTTGCCTTACAAATTTCAACACAATTGTATCTAGGGATCACAAGAGACATGACACTATAGGAAAGATTTGTTTCCATGGAAAGCACTTAATAAGGAAAGGTAAAGGGGAAGAAGTACTAAAAAGAGTGAACAACTTGCTGCTGTTTGCAGGTTAGAAATAAATGCTAGACAGGAATAAAGGAACTGGGTTAATGATCAGACAGTCATTACCATACAGGAAAAGGCCATTATAATTCAAATATAAAACCCAATGTTCAGTTTGCATTTAGTAAAAATGAGAGCTGTGTTGAAGCCCCTATGCAATAAGGCCAGCAGAGGAATCTCTATTAAACACAGGATTCGGTGTCTACCCAAGTCTCAGGGATACTGGGCAAAACCTGCAGGTGATGAGCTACAGCCACTCACCTCACACAAACAGCCATCACAACAGTTCCAACACCCAAATCACCAGAATCACCTGTGGTTTGGATTTTTTGGTATATGCATACTTTGAAGAAAAAAACATGGTACTGCAGACATAACACAAGTTTGGAAGAGAAATTCTATGTTCCATCATAATGCTTCACATTAAGAATCACCCAACACCTGCTAATTCTGTAGGAATTATTCTAGGAAGGGGCTCAGAGTGTGACATGGTTTGAGACCAAAGTGGGTTCTTCCGTCTTCTCAGTCGAGACCCAAAACCACCTACACATCAAAGACTCACTCCCTGGAAATGAGCAGAATTTCAGCTGTGAAGACAAACCTCCAGTTGATCTCTAACATTAGCAGAACCTCACTAATGACTCAAGCATGCTAAGAGAAACTGCATCTTGAGGATGAAGAACTGCAAAGCATTAAATGTCTCCTCCATGATGTCTGCAGCATGGGCCCACACCCACAGCAGTGTGTGTTCTTAATCTCTGAGTGCTATTACTCTCACTCATAAATCACTCTTCAATTAAAAACAGTTTTAATTAACAACATACCCCCTGTGCCTATGCCCTGGGCCATTTCCACTAAAACTATTAAACCACAGTGTCTCATGTGCCAACTAGAAGTGGCAACAGCTTTTTTTGCAGGCCTGTGAGCAGCTTGCACTGTTTTAAGAGGACAGTTGCAGGTAAGCACCTGATCACCCCTCCAAACAACACCCAGGGGAATCACGTCAGCAAGAACATCCATCCAAAGCTGGTAGGACAAAAGGGTTGTGAAGCAGCACCAAAAAAACTCCATCCCAGGCATTCAGCCAGTCACCAAATTAACTACTCAATTTGCTAGCTCTTTACCCTGGGCATCCTTCCCCACAAAGCTTCCCAGTCAGTATCCCAACTTTTTGAAACAGGACCTCAATCTGCTTTGTCTCATGGTTTCAGAACTGGGAGACCAGCACCTAAAAAGCTGCTTTCTACAGGAATCCACATGCATTTTCTCCATCCTTTTTCTTACTGCCTTAGGTTCAAACAGAGCTCAAGTCCCAAGAGTTTAGCTCCATTTCCGGTCTTGCAATTACAGCTAAGCATTGTTACACAACACTGTTTCTCCTAACAAAGGTACTCAAGCTCTTTGTCAACAGCTCAGAAATTCAGACACTGGCATACCTTCATATAAGAGAATGTCTGTGGGGACCCTGAATCACATAGCAATTTCTTCTTGCAAGCCTCATTCAAGCACCTAAGGGCCTCCTCTTGCAGGGACACAATAAGCTCGGCTCCCTGTCCACTTCAAACAAGCAGCTTCTGTGTCTCCTTTAAACTGACAGTGGATTGGAGCTAAGGAAACATTAGAGTGGCAGTTGCTCTTTGGTATTTTTAAAGAAATATTTACACTCCAAGGGTTTGACCATGCCCTGTGAGATGACTCAGAGCCAGTAACAATGCTGGTTTGTACAAGACAAGGTGAATAAATGTGTCCCAAATCTCACACAGCAAAGCTGTCAACCTATGAACAACTTTAGTTGGAAGTTTAAAATGGAATTAGCTCACTATTTTGTATGATTTACATGCATTATCTCAGACCAATGGTTCTGTATAATCCCTTGAAATACAGTGGAATAAGCACTTCCAGACAAAACTATAAGGTGCCTCTGCCATCATGTATCAAGCCATGCTAGCACATTCCAGCCCTCACCCCACCTCCCTAAATCATTCCTTGGCTTCACAGGACCCCTTTCTCCTCTTGCCCCATGGATTGCACCCTACCTACATTTGTCATACCCAAAATGTGGTCTTTTGTAATACATGTTATGGCTCAGTTGGTTGTTTAAGGGTCCTTTGCTTTCCCATCTCTTACTCATCTGAACTATTACCAACCATACCCCTGCCTGAGGCTCTCAGCACACCCTGTCCAGCTGCGAGGGCTGTCAGAAGCCTAAGCACAGTTTGTTTAACTACAGTTACAGCAGGCTAAAACCCACCAAAACTGCAGTAACATCCAACATTTTACTGTTCACCAAAGCACTAAGTGAGAACATAATTTCTTGGTGAGCACCACACCTTCCCCAGGCCCATCAGAGTGATCAGGTAGCAAAGCCTGCCCTCTAGTTTGTTGTGCTGCTCTAGCAGCATGGCAAAACCATAGCCTGCAGCCTGGAATCAGCCTGAGTGTGAAAATAACACAGGAGCTTGGGCCTTTTGGAGACTAGGGTTGTTGTTGTTTTGTTTGGCTGTTTTCTTGGTTCTTTTTTTTTTCTTTTAAATATTGGGAGTTATTACTAGGCCCTTTTTTACAATGCAAGAAACTGGCAGGCAGCGTTTTACTTTGTTTCAAGTGTACTGTAAAGACTGTTTCAAGTTCATGTACCTTAATCAATGATAGTTCCTGGTAACAGCATGATCACCACCATCACCATTTGCTCTGCAGACTTCTTACTCAGTGCTGGCAGTTAGTAATGAGTTAAGTCAGGCACAAGCACAAACCAAAGTTGCTCATTCACCTGCACACTCTCACAGGCTGGATACCCACCACCACAATGTCCTGCAGGCATTTGAAAAAACAGAGATGGTAAGTACAGAAGACAAAAACTAATGAAAAATCACTGATTTCCCACTTCTCAATTCCCCCACTGTGTATTCAGCCTTGGAAAACGTTCTGGAAAATTTCTGCTACAATCTCTCTCAAGGTATTTGCTGTGAGATACAATTGCTTGCTTTAGCTAAACTAATTGTCAACCTATGCAAACCACGATGGACCATTAGTGTGAAGTACTAAAGAACTTACACAGTTTTCCCACTTGTCTTTTAAAGAGTTGTCTCAAAATCATTCCTAGTAGTAAAATTAACAAATTTACAGTACCACTTTAGAGTACTACACTGTTAAAAATTTTACATCACCGTTCTACAGAAAATACAAAAATCAAACCAACAAGATTCTGATATGTTCACAACTTTTATCAGTTTACATGTGGTGGGTTTGACTCTGGCTGAACACCAAACACCTCCCCTTTCTCAGCTGGACAGGGGAAAGAAAATGTAACAAAAGGCTCCTGGGTTGAGACAAGCACAAAGAGGTCATTCACCAATTACCATAATGGGAAAAACAGACCCAGTTTGGGGAAATTAATTTATTAGTCATCAATTCAGAGTAGGGTGATGTGAAATAAAACACCTTTCTCCCAGCACTCCCTTCTTCCCAGGTTCAACTTTACTCCCAAGTTCTCTACCTCCTCCCATGGCACAGGGGGACAGGGAATGGGTGTTGTGGTTAGTTTTTCACACATTGTTCTTGCCCTCCTTCCTCCTCAGGAGTCTCTCACAAACTGCTCTAGTGTGGGTCCCTTCCACAGGGTGCAGTCCTTCAGGAACAGACTGCTCCAGTGTGGGTCCCCACTGCTGGCAAGGACAGAGAGAAGAGAATGCTCCCTGTGGACCTCCCTGGGCTGCAGCGCAACAACCTTTCATGGGCTGTTTTCATTACAACCTTTACCTGAGGGGTTGTTCCCACTCCAAAGCACAGGAAACATCAAACCAGCACCTAGCTGTGGCTGTGCAGACTCAGGCAGTGCCTCTTTTCTCACCGGGGATGTTGCTGTGGGTTAAAACATTACCTTCAAAGATCTTCCAAAGGATAGATTAATGCTCAGCTCATTACCCCCAACTGCTGAGACATTACAGTGCCTGCACATACAGCAGAGGCCAAACTTGTCAGATTTTTATAACTGAACAGTTATAATAAGGAATTATCTTCCTGTTATTTCTAGGAAATTTACTTTGTGTCTAGGGATTCTGCTACATGAAACATAAAATAGACATAGTGCATGACCCAGCTAACAGAGCATGGCAGGTGTGCTCCCTTTTAAGTCAACATCTTAGACTTCTGTAACATGCTTTTTTCTGCCACTGTCTTCTAGTACCAAATAAACTTCAATTTCTTTATTTCATAAGTGTAAATCTTCCTTTATTCTCCACTGTGAGTGAGAAAAACCAAGAAAGAGGTAAGCTATTGAGCAGGGCTATATAATTGCTTTAAGCTGTGCACTGTACTACATGTGCAGCATTAAAGACATTATTCAAGAGTTGTTTATTGGATCTTGTATTGCGGTGTATTTCTTTATTAAAAGGCAGTATTTGTTCCACAACATACACTTCATACACTGGAGAACAGGAAGCCAATATGCCCATGTACAAACTAACTTTGCACTTCAACTGCTCTGAGATGATTCTCCAGTTTGCCAGCAGCAACCTGACAATAGGGCTCTGGAAGAGAAAAGGTAACATGGCAGAAACAAAGCGTAAAAACTGATTTGCATTAGTGAGCCATGGTGCTTATGCTTGTGCACATCTGGGACTGGGTGGACAAGACCAGAATGAGGCCTGGGGATATAATTCTCAAGTCACTGGGCACAGATAACCAATTTTTGCCTCATTTATATGTAAGTTTTACCATAGACACATGCAGCACCAAAACCATGCCAAGCCCCGCATTAAGCAAAAAACTTTTAAGAAATGCTAAACTAATACAATAAACTGGAAAATTCAAATTAACAGAGTGACCTCAAGCACAACAGCTTAACAGCCATCATCAGGGTTAGGAAAGTTTTATGCCTTGCTGGAACTTTAGGAAAAATGTTTTAGCCAGAGATTAAAAAGCTTGTTAACAACAGCACAACAGTGGAATGTAATTCATGTTATCATGTTAGCACAAAAATCTCACTAAGGTTTGACTACAGTAAGTTCTACACACAAACAAGGAAAAAAGAAAACAATCGACATATTGTATCATTTCACAGTGTACAAGTAAGTAATGAAGAGAAGCCAGTTTTCCATGTGGTTACTTTTGTGTCCTCTGCTTCATAAAGGACACCATTTGCTTTAGTTGTAGTAGACAACTACAGCTTGTTTTCTCTTGCTCCTTCCCCTACTAGCCATTACAGCAGCTTATGACTGTTATTGACACTGCTTTTACACAGGAAATCCAACTGCACACTTCAGCCAACATCAAGGAGATACATACCTGCGTAAAGAGACACAAAAAAATGTACTATGCCCTTTCCTTTGCATCACCAGGATAAACTGTAGAAGAGGAGAAAGACGAGCAATGCATAATACCACAGTCCTCCCAAAAGAAAATTAAAGATTGAATTTTACACTGCAATAAAAAATATATTAAAAAAAAAATTGTACTTCACATTAGAAAGACATCACCTGAGTTTCTAAACAATTCTGGTTTTGAAATTACTTCTAAACTCAGAAATAGATTAATTATGCCTATCCCGCTATGTCAGTTTGGGCTGGGATAGAGGTAGTTTCTTTCATAATAGCTACCATGGGGCTATGGTTTGAATTTGTACTGAAAACCAACACACTTATGTGTGCAGCTTTTGCTTTACCTATTAAACTGTCTTTATCTCAACCCATGAGTTTCCTCACTTTGCTTTCCTGATTCCCATACTCATCCAGCTGAGGGCTTAGAGTGAGTGAGCAGCTGCACGGTACTCAACTGCTGGCTGGGGTTAAACCACAACACCAGGAACCTATACACAGCAAAGTGAAATTACATCTTTTCCACTGTAGCTAGATAGTAAGTAATTTAGCTTTTTTAAGCAGCAATTTAATTCCTTGAAAATGCAATGCTTGCTTCATGCCAATATTATTTTCAGAGCAAGCCAGAAAAATACTAGGCATGGCAAAAGTGGCTACAGGAGTTTTCAGAAGTACATAATTATTTCACTCTAATTGCAGGTCAAGGCCTCCTCAGCTTGACATAGTAGAAGCTGGCTAAAGAACAACTTCCATCACCATTACAGAAAACACCAGTACACAGTCAAGATGAGTACAAGTCTTATTTTAACCACAACTGAGGCATCAGCCTTCTCTTTGTGCATGTGTATTACACATTTGGAAGAATGCTTTTCCTTCAGCTCACAAAAAGTCTGATTTACAGTCTGTGGACATCAGACACCGATGATCTTCATTTTAGTCCTGTTTGCCTTCCCGCCACTGCCGCGAACCCTCATTCCAGGCTACATAAACAAAGAGAGCAAGCACCACATGGACAGTGACTACAGCAACTATGGCAGCATAAAAATAGCTGTCTCTGTCAGACATTCCCAAGGAACCTGAGAAAACAGAGAAAGTAAAGAATATTAGTTATGAGCTAGGAACTCTGACATGGCAAGTCAAAATTCTCCCTAAAGACCAAAGTTACATTTAGTCTTGTATCGAAAGTCTAAGCTCAAAAGGATTCACAGGAAAGAATTCACCAGGATAGTTAAAGGCCTTGAAACTATTTCTGGAACAAAGCAACACTGCACTATTCAATATTTAAGATAAAATAATCTAGATTTGAGTCAACAGCTTAGAGTTCTACAACATTCAATTTTTCTGTTAGTATCTTCCAGCACCAAACAAACCTCAACATCCTTTTTTCCTAAGTGTAACTCTCTTTGTGGGGCAATAAAATGGAGGAGGGAAGTGGGAGGAAGAAAGGGGAGGATTCTATAATTAATTTGCAACTAAAACGGGAGAAAACAGTAGAACAATGAAATTTATAGGACTATTATCTAAAACAATGTCAGCAGTTAAGATACATGAATGCACTTCAAATAAGCCTCCAAATATCAGAAGACCAAACACTGAAGTATTGTTTCCCTTAATTAATTTAAAAAGAACCACCAAGGTCTCCCCAAAAGCAAACAAACTCCACACATTACAGCACTCCAAAAACACCACCCTGCAAGCACAAACTCAGTCCTTTCACCTTCGATGGATCTTGCCACTAACTGACACAGAAAGCTAAAGCTCAGCTTGCTACACATCAATTAAAAAAAAAAAGCTAAAAATCTTGCCTTAACAAGCTTTGAGCTTTCTGTGTATTACATACAGCAGTACACACCAAAGGAGAATTGTCTCAGAACAACTCAGTTACACACTCATAAACTGCTCTTAAAAGCAGCTGCTTTCTCCCCTTCTCCTTCCCACTTCTGAAGGAGATCACTTTCTAGAACTGCACAAGGTAAGTATTAAAGCCTTGTAGAATCAGGACCACAACAGGCCTGCTTGTTCAAACAGCCAAAATCTCTCTCCCTTTTTTTTTTTTAATTAAAAGAAAGCTCTACAAGCAACCACATTCAATATCTGAAATGGCATATAACTTATTTAAATGCACATGCGTCAAAAAGCAAAACATAAACCTCATAAACAATACTAATCTGTCTCAAACATGTAATTACCTTGCAATACCTGCAGGAGACATATCCTAGGTGATTCTCAGAAAAGTCTGCTGCAGGGTGGTGTTAAGTACCCTTTAGGTAAAGGGAACAAGGCACCTCTATACAGTATAAAGCATTGTATAACAAACAGCACATATTGGATTGCAGACCACAATGCAGGGAAGGATACACTGACCATTTATATAATTTTCTGTTCTAATTAGACATTACAGGACCTTTTGTCTGTATACGGAAACAAATATTCAAAACAGGAAGAACAAAGATGCTATTAGAGGATTGTGCTTTTCCTCTATTTTTGTAATAATAATGCTAATTGGCAAAAACAGAATTACCTTCAAATACATAAGCCTTTGATGAAAAATATAGCCCAACAGGTAATGTAATCATTAGAGCTGTGAAGAACAGAAGCGTTCTTAAAGTTGATGTTAATGAACCCTCATTTCTGAAATAAATAAGAGAAGTTACACACAAAAGAAAGTCACAATATATATGCCTGAAACAGGACAGGAACTTGTTCCAAATAGAAGCCAGTTACTATTCAAGAACTGAGTAAGTGTATTGTTTTGAAGCAATAAAGATTGGGAGTATGCTTTTGCTGGTTGCAATAAAAATGACAGTATTCAAAACAATGTAATGATTCTGTCAGTCTAAGCTCACAAACGAAATGAAAAACAATCTTTAGATTTTTCCCTGTTACTGCTTTGCAAGCACTATAACACTGGGGGGTTATGTTAATATTTATCAGTGTATTACTGCATAATTATTAAATATCTAACATTAGTTACACATGCACTTGTCATATGACAGTATGCTGTCCTAAAACTTGCCAAGTTCCCTTTTTTTTTAAAGTAACTACAAGTCCAGGGAAATGACGAATCCTACAGGCTGGGATAGAAAGGGAAGTACATGGAATGAATGTAAGAGCTTACTATTCCAAGTTCCTTTTTACTGGGTCTTGTTCCTCTACTTAAAAATAATTTCTCAGTTTTTAACTAGGAAAGCTGGAGTAAGCGCAGCAACAGTCAGAACACGGAGCCACTACACCAAAACTTTGCCTTCACAAACCTAAACCTAGAAGACCTTTATCAAGAGAGGGTTCATGAAGGTTTATGTACTTTGTAGGGTGGGTCTGTCTGAACCTGACCTGCTAGAACAGGTTTTGTGTTTACAAAACACCACATACAGCTTGGTTTTGTGTGTGCTTCCACCAGTTCTCACTCACTCTGCCTGGCTGACTATATTATTTTATGCTGAAGTAGACATGTACGCCAGGCAATACCCTTCTGACTTTCAAAGACTGCCTGATTCAAGGACGTCCTTAGGGAATTGAAACACAAATATGTGTGTTTTACTTTGAAAAAAAAGAAGTGGAAATAGGGAAAAAAAAAATCTCATCCTCTGACAGTTATGTGCAGCCATGCACAGCTTCTACACTGCAGCTAACAGCACTTTTTGCTGCTCATGTACTGCCATACATTTGGGCAGCATATTAGGTAGCTTAAAAAAAGAAAAACATTTTAATTATTTTCCTTTACTAGCATTTGCCTGAAGGACTGTCAGGGTGGAGGGCATAACTGTATTCAAAATTTCCCTATGGAACTTAGAAACTATTCTATCAACACTTACCCATAGAAGATGACCTCCAGCTTATTACCAAAGTTAAAAACTCCACTGCTGACAAATGCTTTTCTTACACTGACATACTCTCATCGCTTCCCTACGCAGCAAAAACAAACATTCGTGTATAAGCTCAGCCTAGCTCGGCGCGTTTCCCTGAGGGCCGGCAGCCTCCACGCTCGGGATTCGGGGTGGCCCAGGGTTACGCAGCGTGACCAAGGCAAACCGGGGGCATCTTCCTCCACCCGCTCCGGCTTCTCCTGTCCCGAACTGCCGCTCCCCTCCCGCTCCGCGGCCGCACTTCCCCGGGTGCCCCGTGGCTGCAGCCCCTTCGCGGGCTGCTGGTGCTGGGCACGCTCCCCGCGCTCCGCGGCCCAGCGCGCAGCCTTCCCNCGCCTCGGCCCCGCCGGAAGCCGCCACAAGGGCTGCGCATGCGCGGGGAGCAGCGCCGCTGTCGCCATAGCAACCCTGGGGCTGGCGCGGCCTAGCGGTGGGCGGTGAGTACTGCAGCGGGCCCGCCCGGCTGAGGGACAGGAGGGAGGGATGGAGGGAGGGATGGA
>VZTN01004930.1:365774-512498 GCA_013400515.1 Erpornis zantholeuca | reverse complement strand
ATGCAGGGATGAACGGATGGAGGGATGCAGGGATGGAGGGATGGATGGATGGAGGGATGCAGGGATGGACAGATGGAGGGATGGAGGGATGCAGGGATGGGTGGATGGAGGGATGCAGGGATGGAGGGATGCAGGAATGCAGGGACAGAAGGATGGAGGGAAGGAGGAATGCAGGGAGAGAAGGGTGGAGGGAAGGAGGGATGCAGGGAGGGACGAATGCAGGGATGAAGGGACAAAAGGATGGAGGGAAGGAGAAATAGAGAAACTGAGGGATGGAGGGAAGAAGGGACAGAAGGATGGAGGGATAGAGAGAAGGAGAGACAGAGAGAGTGAGAGATGGAAGGACTGAAGAATGAAGGGCCAGAGAGATGGGGGGATGGAGGGCAGCCTGGGGCCTGGACCACAGCAGCGGCTTCAGCTGGGCTTGGGCAAGGTCACCTCTACTGGCAAAACTACCCCGAGCAGGCTCACTGCCAGCTTGGAACAGCAGTGCCATTGGTGCTGCTTACAGGCACTTTCCTTGAGTGAGATGGAGAGTGTTTGTGTATGGCAAAACTCCCATCAAATGTCTTGGGTGAAGGCTGAGGCTTTCCAGGAAATGGCTGTGGTCTCAAAGCCAACAAAACTTATGGTATTGAGATGTTTTGATGAACTCACCAGTACAAAACACTACAAATGAAATAACACAGGGCTAAGGCATTCTTTAAAAGGGAGATTGAAAATTGTCTCTATGTTGTCATGTTAGGAGGGAAGCTTGTTCACTTAAAAGTTTTCTGCTCTCCTGGCTTTAAATTGAAATTCCTTTGCCAGCCAAAGAAAAAAATTTCTGTTCAAAATCTGAAAGAAACAGTCCCCATCATAACTAATAGGTGCTGCAAATGAGAGTCCAAGGACTCCTGCAGAGTTCACTCTCCTCCAGCCTGATGAGTACAAAGCATTTCCAAGGTTATGCTCTGTTCAAGCTATTCATTCACATTCCTGCTGATGCTACTCTGCTTAAATACTCACCAAGGGATGGACTTGAACCCAGCTTTTCAACAGAAGCCCAATGTTACAATCTCTGTAACTGTGCAATCAGTCTCATTTGCAGGGGATCTAATTGTTAATACTCAATGATCAGCTTTTGCGGGAAACAAAGCCTTGCAAGCTTCTGAACAAAAGCTCTGGAAGCTGTTTAATTGATGTTGCCATTTAATTTAATCTCATATACAACAGTAATAGCATATTTTCCCCTTTTATGGTAAAACCATGTTGTTATCTTGCCACTCAGCCATGCCAAACCTTAATTGTGTGAGTCACTAACTCCAAACGACTCCTTCCTCCTCTTTTCCTGGAGGGTGCAGCCACCCAGCATTCCTGCAGCCTCTGCCCTGCTCCTTGCTGCAGTGCCATACAGCACATGGCATGGCACAGTGGCCTCTTCTTTCCCTCCTGGGCCGCCATGGCCTCCTGCTACCTTGGAAGAGAAGAAATATGAGAGGGTTGTTTTCCTTGCAATTGGTAAGGTGAGGAAACAAGCACTTTGTTTTTGGTAGTTCCTGCTGTGATCTTACTGTGAGCTTACTCAAAGTGAGTTTCCCCCACCTAGGCTGGAGGCAGTGGACACTAAATGAGCATTGGTGGCTGTAGTGTGTAAAGGTGGAAGGCAAGGAGCAGCCCTGTGTGCAGCATTGATTTTCTACACTCTGATTATGAATACTGAGGCATTTTGTTTTGTTTTCTCTGGTATGCAGGAGAAATAAAGTGAATTTTGTTAAAAGCATTGCTTTCCCCCAGCAACGAACAAAGCTCAGCCAGCAGCTCCCTCGTGTTTGATAAGATGCAGCACAGTTCAAGCTGTTCAGCACTTACGGAGTCAGGTCTGGATCTTGAGGACATGCTTCCACTGTAAACCAACCAATTTTATGCTTTTTTAAGATAGAAGAGCCCTCCTCACGTTTGAACCCACCACCACCTGAGCCAGAAAAGTGTGAGTTTGCATGAGGGGGGCAGGAGGGGGCTGGCATGGACCAGGGGTGGGTCTTGTAGCCCCTACTCAGTTGGATGGGGATGCAAGGAAGGTTTGCTGTGTAACTTGAACTTAAAACTTCCAAATAGTTATTCAAAACACCTAATAAAATTCCAGGTAGCCAATCACCTGGAATCAGAGTAGGTTTTGTTAACTTATAAACAAGTAAAGCCATTAAAAATAATTTAGAATAAAAATCAGTGAAGATAAGTTATAGTTAAGATAGAAATTGGATCACTGAAAAAATATGAATGTGGATGCAGAGAACATTTAATCATTTAATCACTAGATGTTCTTTCCACTTCTGGTTTGACTTTCTTGTTTGTTTCCCCAGTAGGGAAAGAAATGCCATAAGACAGTTTAATAACAAAACAACAAAAGAAGGAAATATAAAAGTGGAATAAGTCTCACATTATATAAACTGACTATAAAGATGCATATCAAGGATTAGAAAGTAGCAAATCATTTAAGGCTGAACAGTCCAAGTCATTAACTTTTAATATAAAGTTAATTCATATCTCATCACAATGATGTCTCCTAGACTAATAACAATTTTGCTGAATGACTTCCTGCATACTAGCTGCTTTTCTTTTGTGAGGACATAAAGGAAGTATAAAACTATTAGAAAAACTTTGCAATTATGTAAGAAAAAGAAGCCTTTTATTTCCATTTTTGTATTAGCTAAAAGACCCAGACTATACAAAGTTTTGTCTGTTTGCTTCAAGTTTTTTGCATCAGGTATTCTGAAATTTCAGGCAGACCACAGACCTGTCTTACCTTCTGGATTATAGAGCAAATATAAAACTTCCCCTTAAGCAGAAACTGTGCTGCAAGCACAAGGAGCTGTCAGTTGTGGGACTAAATATCTGCTATTCTAAGACTTCCTCCTCAACAACATTCACCAGGAGATATTTGAAGAATGGAAAAAATACAGGCAGCTCCTGCTTTCCTGGGGGTCTGTGTCTCAAGGGTGCAGAAGAGGTAGAAAGGTGCCTGCTAAAGCAATACCATCTAGTGGCAGATGGAGAAAGAGAATCCAATCTCCCAACAGGAGCAGAGCTGGAAAGGTGAAAGCTGAAAAGACAGTATTTAGAAACAAAATCACCTGCTTGAGAGTATTTTTTTCATGACTTGTTTCCATGGTAATGTATCAAAAAGGATGATATATAAATAAATACTTGATGTATCTGTTCTGCGCACATCTATGCCCCAGAAAGATGTTTTATGAAAGGTGAAACGATGGATTGGCTAACTCTGTTTGGAATTGTCCATGATAGTTGGCTGAAAGCCCAGCAAGCACAGAGCGTGTTACATAGTTGGCCACCTCCCATCTTCTGTGGGAATAGAACCACAGTGACATTAATGCTTGGGTTGGCAAAGAAAGCATTTATCTCAGCATTATAGGGGTATATTCCCTCTTATTGCACATCCCAAGACAAGTTAGAGCAAAGAGTTCAGACACCCCTATTAGCTAATGGAGCTTGGAAGTCTCAGTGTAATTTTCACCTCTCTCTATTATTGCTGTCATTTTGCAATGAAAACTTAGGGCTACAGATGGAAGTGGCTGCCTTCCACATGCATTGTGTAATACCTGTGGCACCTACATAAACAGAGTGGGAAAGGCTTCATTCCCACAGCTGATACAAGTCAACCAATACTTACCAATTTCAGGTGAAACTCTAGACACTGAAGGAAAGAGTCACTTTTTCTGTAGAGGCAAATGTAGACAGTCTCACGTGCTACATGCAGTTTAACCAGTATGTGATATTCTATACCCCTGTCCAGACAAACGGTGCTGACTACAAAGAGGGCAGTGTCCAATTTTTTTGCAGCTCTGGGGGGAGGGGGTACTTTTCCAAAAAGTAGTGTGTGTTAGCACAAATGCATGGAAAACATATCCCCTTCCCACTGCTGTCTGAGCTACAGTCAGCTGTGGAAAATGCAGAAGGTTTTTGTGAAGATGGAGAATTACAGGGGTGGTGTTTCTGATGGCCTCATCTTTGACCAGTAATGGGTTCATCTTGTTGCCAGGTAGCATTGACTTTGTCTGACAAAGGGAAAGCTGCTGGTGTCTCCTCAACCTATAAGCCTCCTCCACCAAAACCTTGCCACAAAGCCCAGTACAGTACAGAATTATTTAAACTCCAATACAGTGGTCATTAAAGAATTTAAAAACAGCGATGACAATTAGCTTTGACATTAACAGGAACATCCAATACATGAAAGGAAACTCACAGCCTAAGGAGAACACAACAAAGCTCTTGAAACAGAAGAAATCTTAGTATTGGTAAGGCATGACAGGAGTTTCAGAAGGGTCTTTAACCAGTGGACTCTTTACATTGCATGGCCACAGTTTCTGTTTTTGAGCTACCTAGACATGAGCTCATGCCACTGGTTCATGGACTGTTTTCATTACACCCTTTACCTGAGGGGTTGTTCCCACTCTGAAGTACAGAAACATCAAACCAGCACCTGGCTCTGTTTGTGCAGAGGCTCAGGCAGTGCCTCTTTTCTCATTGGGAATGTTATTGTGGATCAAAGCATTATCTTCAAAGATCTTCCAAAAGATGGATTAATGCTCAGCTCATTACCCCCAGCTCCTGAGACATTATAGTGCCTATACTTATCCTTCTTCCATAAGTGTAACTCTCTTTGTAGGACAGAAAAAGGGGGCAGGGGGACTGTGGATAATTCTCTAACTTATTTGCCACTATATTGGGATAAAAGAGTACAACGATAATTAAATATAGAGAAATTCTACATATTCATTTTCTGAAAATCTGTCCCTTGATTGCAAGCTGATCACGTGGGCAAGAAAGTCACATCTGACTAATTTCAGATTATTAGATAACATATCACCCTATTGTTTAGTTAAGGCAGACCACAAACACTTTTCACCTCAGCCAAAAGGGTTTTGTCACAAAGGAGAAATTCTTTTCTAGCTAACAAAATAAATTTTGTAAGAAAAAATATTCAACAAAGACAGAACCACTGGACTACTCTAAGAGCCCAGGAAAACCATGAACACCTAGAGATGCTTCTACCTTTATATCCAAACACAGAAGCACTAAACCGTTCATTTAGGGCTTTGTGGTGTCTTCTACATTTATTCTGTGTTAGGTGTTTATCTTCCTTAACTGACTCTCTAAGGAATTTACCTGAACCTATACTAGAAATTAGGGCTGAGGCATGGGCATGAGCTCTACCTACCACCATGCCCATTCACCCTTTTCCAGCCTGCTCCTGGAGTGGATTTTTCCTGTGGCAGCCAGTGCTCTGCAGGCACTGAGTGGGGGCAGCTGGGCAGCATGAGGTCCCAGCAGATGACAGAGAAAAAACTCTGTTGTCTTGCTGAGTTCACAGGCACCAGTGGAAGGAAGAGAGTGGCTAGAGCAAATGAAACCAGGCAATAACTTGTATCAGCAGAGCAGGTTTTGGGGTTAGCCCATTAACCTCTAGACCAGGGCTCAGTGCACTGGGAGTAGTAGGGGAAGAGCGATCCCCCAGTCACAACAGCAGGGGACTGCGAGAAAAACACTGAATGTGTTCCTTAAATCCATCCATACAAATAAACTGGAAAAGCTGTTGTTCCCTGGACAGATCTAAAGACATTTTACAGAGTACAGAAACATCCATGGATTTTATGGCCTGCATACTGTCTGCTCATAAAAAGGATATTGTTTTATGCAGTGGGAACTATAATACTTTATGCCTACCAACTCTGCGATGACAGCCCTTTTCCTTCAAAAGATGCCCTCAGCAGCAGAATTGCCCTCAGTTGTTCCTTGCTTGCAGGTGAGAAAAAGCAGAAAGAAACTTGGGTCTCCATTGAGTTCTTCAGTAGGGGCTGGCATGAAGCATTCCCCTGTCCTTTAGAAAGGCCTGATGTGAAGAATTCACCTTTGGCTTTCAGATCAATATTACTGGAGAATAAGAGGGAAAGGGTCCTTTTCTGGGGCAGGATCATGGCCATACCCATGTGGCTTTCCTTCTGCTGTAGAAGACATTCCTGGCAGTCAGGTTGGCCAAGTGGTTGCAATACAGCCTTCCCCAGCATTTGGGGTCAGATGACAGCTGGGTGATGCTGTTTGCAGACAGAAAGCAGAAAGTTTTGGTTTAGACAGAAGAGTAATAGATACAAATACATACATTCACATGTACTTTAAACCAGCAATAAGAAAGACAGTGCCTGGGAGTAAATAATACTATCTTACAACAATTAGTGATACTACTATATGACTGCATTGTGTGGGAGGATTTAAAAACCTGTCATTTCATTGTTGAAACAGTCCTAAAAGTGAAGAATTTCTGATGAGCTTCACAACATCAGTTACATGAGAATTGTTTCCCCTTCTCACCGCTCCTGAAAATCTCTATTTTATTTTCATTGCAGCTGACACAAAAAATAGTCCCCGTTCATCCTGTGTCCTGGAAAGCATTGCAGATATCCAGCACACTGGGGCATCCACATAACAAAATTTATAAACTATTATAAAATTACCAGCTTTGCCACCATCCTGGTACATACTAAGCCATCTATCAGTATGATAGTGATGTTATTTGCATTCTCCAGTAAAATGAATGGTAATACTCTTACAGCCACACAGGATGCCAGCACCTTAGAATGTAAGCCAGACTTAATTAATAGGGTAGCTAAATTTTAACTGACACTGTGGCTTCAGTTTGCATTTGGCATCTTAACTAATAACATTCTCCAAGGTCAGCTACATTGACAGGAGTTATTCGTTTGGATCCAATTCTCACCTAAAAGATATTTGAATCCAGCCAGAGCCTTAGTTTGGCTTTTGGGTGAACGAACACTGCTCAAAGGACGCCATGAATATATAGATTTAATTTACTGAGTGGCACGTTTCATATTTTCTCCACCAAGAAGGATGGAGAGGTGCAAGTCAGGCTTTTCTCTTTGCCCAGCTTTCCTGTTAGACACAAGGAGGAGCAAGTCACCAGGAGATGCTGCAGAGTGAATCAACAGGGTTTCCTCACTCAGGGAAGGCTCTCGGGGAAGCGTCCTGCTGTATCCAAACCACACACAACAGCTTTGCTCTGGGAAAAAGGGAGTTCAGCAGCAGTCACTGTACAACTGTGTAATCAAATATCTATGAGGATGGTTCATTTCTACACCTTAAAAATGCAAATTGCATTTTGTTGTCTTTAACCACAGGAAGGATATGGAATAGGAAAATCTTTGGAGCTTTGGAGATTTTCACATCTGGAGATGCCAAAAAGAAAGGAGAAATCACCACTTCATCTACATCCCAGAACTGGTGACCCTCTTCTTAGACATGTGGAAATCCTGCCTGATGCTCCTCTGAGACCTCACTAGGAACACAACTCACAGCCTTTAAAACTCACATGGGAAAACAACTGAAGTGTTTGAAGGTTTTCAGGATTTAGGCTTATTTTTTTCTGATTTTTTACATAAACTAGCAACAAAAGGACAAAAAACTCAAGCCTGCTACTGGAGACCCCTTTGTGAACATAGGGACAGATACGGATTCTTGGAGCAGCTCTCTAGCAGGCAGTGAAGGACCCCGCTTCACAGACCCTGGCTGGATGGGATGCAGTCACAGGGACTTTCTCAGCCTTTCCTTTCAACATGATGGCCCCTCCTTTCAAGACTTCTCATTACCTCTAGTCTTTTCAGCACAGAGGCAAACACATCAGTGCTCCTCTGTAATTGGTCTGCATGTATGAACTTGTTTGTGAGAAGCTGCTGAAGAACAGAGTGCCTTAGAGGACCTGGAGGTGCAGAACTCTGGGCACGGTTCTATTAGTTTTCCACTGTCATAACTTTCCATTACCTCATGTCTCTGCCCCATGACTTCCCTCCCCACACAAGCACACATTCCTGTTCTCTGTGTGAAAATGAGAAAACACTGCTTTCTCTCTGTCACACCTTTCACCATTACACCAAAGAATTGCACCCCCTTCTTCTTCCTCATCCAAGAACTGAACTGGCTGCTTCAGTTGTAGTGGTAGCCCCACAGTAGTTATCCTTTTGGTGCTGCATGAAAGGTCTTTGCTCTATCATCCCCTCGTGCTGAAATTTACAGACAATTACTAAAGTTGCTAATTAAGCATGTTGGAAAATATAAAACACTAAAAGCTTTGCTTCAAGGCTGCAGCTAATGTCATACACTGATTACATGGAGCATGGATGAGTATGGGAGTGTTAGCGCCAAGCCAGGTGATACGTGTTCCTGTTTCACTGGCATCCACCAATGATTTGGCAATCACTCTTAAAAGAAATAATATTCACATTTCATTGAATCTCAATGCCTCTTTCTTGCTAGAAGATGGTTCATTTGCTGCTCTTTCCTATGCTTGTTACTGTTTCTGCTGAGGTTAGTAGGAATTTGGTCTTTAATGAAATGTCATGTTAAGACATGGTGACTGTTGCATACAGTGCAGAAAGGGTCTCTTTTTCTGGCCTATTCTTCTTCAGCTTAGAACCCTTACTTTCCCCCCTCAAAATTATTCTGATATACTGGAAAATGGATAAGTATGATGTAAATGTGATTGCCTGTAAACTCAGTTAATGATTAGGGTGTTCTTTTCATGGCTATTGGCAAAACTGAGATCTTTCCCCTGGGAACATTAACTAGCAAATACTTATGAGTCTTGACTTTATGTGCAGACTCTCTCTGCTGCTGATGTGCTTCTGAATATGCATCAGACAGAGCCAGCAGGTTCCCTGTCAGCTGGCCTGGAGCTGGTTTTACTCTTATTTGAAGGCAATTAGTCTTTGATCATATTACCACTCATCAGCTCTCCAGCAGCCTGGAGCAGAGTGCTTTCACTCATAGTTTGACTTCTCTAGCCCCTTCCCTACATTAGGCATTCAGAATCCGCACCCTTTAGGTTTACTTCTCCTATAAAGGATAATGCATAATGCTGCAGGGTCTGCCTTTTTTTAGTCCCCTTCATGTCAGCTGTGAAGGCTGCAATGTCTCACTCCTTCCCAGAGCCCAAAATTGTTCATGTTTTTTCCTCCTACCTGAGAGGTTTCATGGGACATGTGCAATGCAAAACCTTCTGAGGAGCTGGAAAACAAGGTCCTCCTCAGACAACCTTACTGAAGTCCTTTCTGTGTAATTCAACAAAGAAAACCATACCAGAAACTTGCCCTGTCAGCATCCCAGGCCTCACTCTGTTTAACTGGAGGTCACTACTGCCTGCAAAAGAAGTGGCCCTGAAGACAGTGAAGCTCCACCTCAGCCGGAGCTCAGAGAGGCATGGTGGTGCCTGCCTGCTGTGCTCCCCGAGCCCAGTTGCCACTGTCCCGTTTCTCCCTGTAAGCAATACCTCCACCGAGGGGGAACTGCAAGTGCCCTTGAGCCTGCTTCCCTGCCCCTGAATTTCAAAGCATCTTTCACCACAGGGATGAGGATCAGGGAACCAGAGTGAATTGCACCAAATGAGGCTTAACTCGTGGCAAGCCCGAGTTAATTTAGAATCACAGAATAATTAAGGTCGAAAAGATCCCCTAAGGTCAGCAAGTCCAATCATTAACCCAACACTGCCAGGTCCATCAGTAAACCATGTCCCCGAGCACCACATCTGAACATTTTTTTAACACTTTCAGGGATGGTGATTCCATCCCTTTCCTGTGCAGCCTGCTCCAACACTTGACTACCCCTTCACTGAAGAAGTTTACTCAGGTTAAGCTCGAGAAGAGACCTTATGAAAAGTGAATGCTTCTAAGAGTCTCGTGTCCAGTGCCATCACAAAGAGTCACCTCTGCCTGCCCAAAACACAGACTCCTGTTTGCCCTTCCCAGGCTCAATTCCTGCTGGTGCCAGGACTGCCGCACAGCAGATGACAAAGTCCTCCTGTCCCCGCCGCTCCCGAGCAAGGCTGGGGGCAGCTCCGGAGCGGGCACAGGCTGGGGCTCCTGCAGCCACGGCATCTCCCTGCTCGGAGCAGCCAAGGGCTGCGCCCTTTCCCGGAATCCTGGTGGGAGATTCTGGGCTCCCGCTGCCCGCGGGCAGGCAGCAGCCCCTAGATGGAGCTGCGCAGCAGGAAATGAGCACCTGCTGCGGGGAGCCCACCCGGCACCATCCCACCCACCCGTGTCCGCGACCCCCGCACTGGGGGCTCCCGTGTTCTGCATCACTGTGCTGAGCCCCCAGACCTGACTTGGAGTGCCGGGAAAGCCCAGCAGATCCGACAGCCCTGGGCAGAAAGGATGGCTGGGTCTGGAGGTTTATTTAACTCTGTTTCATTAAATCTCATGTTTTAAGCCTTTTCTGGAAGCTGGCTGCACTTTCCTGAAATTATTTCAGTATAGAAGGAATCTTAGCTGAGCCTTCATCAAAGAAGTTTATTTCTGGATGTTAAAGGGGGAAAATATTTTAGTTTAATTGCATATTTTATAATCCAGCATCTCTTTCTCATTTCCAGACTGCAGCTTTATAGTCCTTACTTACTCTGTCATCAGTGAACTGTGAGAAACCTGAACAGAGGCTCAAACCACACCAGCACATGTGAGAACCCAGCACCAGCAGAGTCCCCAGCACACTAGGGCTGTCCTTGCAACAGGACCACTGGTGCTCATCACAGCCCTTTCTGCAGCAGACCTGGGGCAGGCCCAGGAGTGCAGTGAAAGGCTGAACATGAGTTCAGAAAGAGCAGGAGCTGGTGATGCTCACATCAATCCAGACTTCATTACAGGTAATTACTCTGTATCTAAATTATGATTTTATTATGTGTTTTCCTGGGATACAAATACTTTTTAAATGAAGTTAATGCTCTAGAGTGGAAATCACAGACTGAGCTCTGAAGAATCTACATTAGCACTTTTTGTCAGACCAGAGTCTGACCTAAAAGCTATGAAAACAGAAAAACTGCTGTTGCCTTGGGTGAACATTGGCAGGTTGCTACAACTACACTGTGGGGGAAAATTGTGCTCTGCATTAGCTGTGTGAGAGCAGCCAGCCTGAAGGTGACAATTTCTCGTGACTGTTAGAATAGGTGAGAATATCTCATCTACTCAGAGACTAGATCAGGTGTAAACACCCTTCTTCTCCTTTACACTAAAGCATAATTACAGTTCCTGGAACTGCTCTGGGAAGAACACCGATAACTTTCCCTTGCTAAGAAAATGAAACTCACAGGAATGCCTTTTTCCTCTCTCTTTCTTCCATAAAATGATGGCCAGGAACTCCCTCAGATATGTATTTTTTCACTCAGCACATGCCACTTCAGATCAGTTGGGCTAGATCCATCCAGAAAAGATGCTGAACAGTTGGTGTTTAGCCCACACAAAATCCCATCCACATCCACAAAAAAGAGGTTTTCCTCTACTTTACAGGACTTGATTCAGCTGATATTTTCAGAGCATACAGAAGCCAGGGAAGCAACTATTGTCCTCAGCTCATTTACCCAGTTTCAGTGGTTGTGTGGTCATCCCAGACTGAGAAGAAATGGGCTTTACTTCTGGGATATGCCTTTAAAGTTTAATTCACGTCTGCCTCCCAGGGGACTGTCCCAAACTATCCATCAACACATGAGTCTGGGATGGCTCATCTCGTAGTCTGTTGACTTAACATAATGAAAAGTCCTTATTGCTTTTAAACTTCTCGTGTTTCACACAATCCCCAAACAAATCTCCACCCCACTCAAAGATTTTTTGGAGAAATAAGATTCGTCTTACAAGTGTGAATGTCTAAACATCACTCAGAATGCAGCGACATCTTCTCAGGTATGTCCCAGCAGCCCTGCTGGGTGTCACAGGCACACCAGCCCTCTGTAGGTAACTCCAGGACAAGAGCAGAGCAAGGAGCTGGAGGGGATGATTGCACATCTGGATGGTACACAGAGCAAACCTCTCCTGAAAATACAAAAAGTAGGATGTGTAATCTGAACAGAGCAGTGAGGGAAATGAACCCTTACTTTCCCCCCCCACTATATGGTGGTGGTGAAATTTTTCATAATCACAGGTAAACACGGTGTTGTCATGCCTCACTCAACACAACATGCCCCAAAATACCTGTGCATGCTCCTCTCACAACAGGTAAAAATCCATCATGTTCTGCAACTTGGGTTTTAATTTTGCAGCCTCATATTCCTGCACAAGCCTGGGCTTGTTTTATGAATTCTGATGATGTTGCAGCCTGATAGATGCAGACTGAAGTAAGGGAAGGGGGGATTTAATAGCCCTGGCCCAGGCACTGAGCTGGTAATGAAGAAGGGTTGTTACTAGTCATTTGCATAACATAAAAGGAGATACAGGTCTAGGCTTAATAAATTCTTCCTCATATAGAATAACACAGTTATAGCCATTTCTATAAAAATGTCAAAGCCTTTATGTGAAGTAAGTATTCCTTCAGAGCATAAAATACAATCCTACAACTCAATAAAAATCACTTGTGTCACTACACTGATTTCTTTGAAGTGTCACTAAAAAGGGCAGGGTTGTGAACTGAAACATCATTCTTGTGTGAAACATCTGGGTGTGAGACAGCATAATGACAAGATGAGCTAAAATCAGGGTGTAAGAACTAAGCTGGGGACACTGAGGAGCAAGCATGGAGAAGCAATGCCCTGGGTGTGCATCTACTCTAAAGTCACACTGCCTTTTCTGTTTAGGTGATGTTTTGGCCCTGAGAAATTCTAGGTCATCACCTAAAATTAGAAGATAACAGTTGGCTCAGAGGTGGGTCAAACCCCCAGGCAGTGGGAGGTGGATGGATTGGGCAGCCAGGCAGGAAACAGCAACCCAACACTGTGCAGTTCGTTTTGGTACCAGGCACAACTTGCAGAAGGCAGATTCAGGTTCTCAAATACAACTGGTGATGCTCCAGGTGGAAAAAATTACTGCAGCAGTGGGGAAGGGGCAGCTGTGAGCATCCTGACTGTGGGGAGATGGAGGTAGTGTTGCAGGAGCCTCAGTCACTTGCTCCATGTATTTTCCTGTCTGGCATTGTCCCTTTGGAGAGCTGCACGTGCCCCATGCCCCATGCCTGGGTAAGTGCCTGTATGAGATGGTACACAGTGCTCTGAATCCCCCTAAGCACTGCAATATGGAACATAATTTATGGATGTGCAGAGACATGCAGTAAAATACATATTTACTGTTCTTTGTGGTCCTGAGTGTAGAACAAGCCTAGCATCCTTATGGTGCAGCCACCCCTTAAAAATTGATCCCACCACAGAGCAGTGCCTCAGGGCTGGTTGCTTGAAAGCCCTAAACTTGGACTGGTCTAAGAGAGACAGGCTTGTTGAAAAGTAGTGGGATAGTCCTTTCACTTTGTCCTTTCCTGTGTGTATTAAATTTGTGTTCCAGGCAGCTTAAAAAGCATCTGTGTGCCTTCATTTTAAAAATTAAATTGTGACAACTAACATCAAGCACAGGAGTTCTCCAGCGCCCACCCTGACCATGCTGCACCTCTACAGCCTAGGAGCTCTCTGAACTCACCATGTCTGGAGAGAAACCTACCTTTGATTTGAGGTATCAACTTTGCACCCTCTGCTCTTCCAGTCAGCATTTTTCCCTGAGGGCATCTTCTAAAACCTGTGGAGTTTCAGGGCAATACAATGTAAGCATCCAGATTCATTAAAGCAATCTTTCATTAACTTTGTCAGAAAAAGCTTTTACCAAGGGGAAAAATAGACCACCTGTAATTTTAAGTAATTTTCTCTAGTCCTGTAAATTATTCTCAAATATACTCCAATAGCTATACTCCAATAGCAACAAGATTCTCCTGTACTACTACAGGGCCTTTCCTCCCCAAGTGCTTTTAGACCTACTTCATCCTACTCTGTCCCCCACAATTTCTGCAGAATTTCAGGCCACACGAGGGGAACATGTTTATCTCATGCAACCCACAGCCAAGACCCATAGCTGGGATGTGACCAGCTAGAAAGCAAGCCATGATTTTCTTTGGAAAGGGGCAGACTGAGTCCAGCTGTCTGCAATGCACACAGGCCTGTTACTACATTCACGAATATTCAGAAATCATGGGGGATTTGGGTTGTAGCTCTGCAAGATGTGAGAAATTTTTTTTGAGGCCAGAGGACTCGATCAAAAACGTCACAGCCCACAGCCACACAACACAGCCCAGCAGTCACGTACCAACCCAACCAACCAACTTAGATCTGCTCAAGACTTTCCAAGGAGTGCCTCTGGGGCAGAAGTTTTCACCCCAGATGGAACTCCAGCTGTGCTCCTGTAACCAGCATAAAGCACACAAGGCAGCACACTCTAGCATGGCTATGCTTTTAAGCAGACATTTGATTATGAAAAACGTTCATCAGATGGAGATCTGTAATCATGTGGATCCAACACTTAATCAACAGAAATTGCCCAACATTTTCAGTTCTGCTCCCATGTACTACAGAGAGTATCATGCATTGCTGTGTGTTCATTTGGCTGAGTTTGGGCAACCTGAGGAGTAACAGTCCTCAGGTTATTTGACACAAACAATCCCATGCTACAAAATGCTGTGAGTCAATGTGAAGATTTTCAGGCTGTCTCAAAGCCTGGAAATGCTTCTTAGGCAAACTGCATGGTTCCAATGAGATACACAGTCCTGATTTGACTGAAGGATGGTAGACCTGTAATCCTCTCCTTTGCTTTTCCAAGAAAGAATATACTTAAAACCACACACACATATGTATGTACCATATAACTGTGATTAGCACTACAGTGATTAGCAGATATTCTTTGCCAGAAAAGAGCAGAATACAGCCAGTTACATACACATCAACTTCCATATGCATATAAGACATTCTCCTTGAAGGGGAAATCATGGTACATGGGGTGAATAAATCATCTTGGGCATATTTGGGGATGTCCTACACTCCCTCACCACTCCCTCAGGAAACAGAATGTGGAGAGACTAAAATAAATTGGAGAGATGAGCAGTAATTTATTTTCCCGTCTGGAAAAGATAATTTAACTACTCAATTAAACATTGCCTAAAGCCGTACTATTAGAGTTGCATATCCCATCTGTAATACAGATGGATTTTGCTCTGTTATTACTGGTCTTCATGCTGTCTGGTACTTAAAAATTCTGGTTTAATTAGATGACACCTTCCACAAATGCTGAGCTATTGGCACATAATTCAAGCAGTATCTAGGAATTTTTGCCATCCAAGAAACCTTCTGTAGGAATTGTATGTTCTCATATCTCTGGCACTTAAGAGCAGGTTGCAAGCAATACTGAATGAACTGATGATATATTATTTCTTACTTTGTGTTATTTTGAAGCACAGGGCTTTAGTCTGGGCTCTTTTCTTTCATTTTTCAGTAGTTGTCACCCAAGACCATCCAAAAATCAGATGGTTTTACAATCTATTTTTCATTGATTTTTCTTAAGTGTTGATTCAATATTGAAATAGATCATTTTAATACTGAATTAAGAAGCTACTATCCCCATTATGAGGAGATTTCATTCACTGCTTCCCTCTGGGTAGGCACTGGTACAAGCGGAGCATTTAAAGAGCCTGGAAATGCCTCCAACCTCCTCATCACCCCCTCGCTCCATCTGAGCCCCCAGGCAATTCCCTGCAGCAAGTGCAAAACCTGCAAGTTTAAGGGGCTCAAATGCACAAAAGGCTCATGTGCTCAGTGGTTCCACCTGAGAGGTGGAAAAAACAAAGATCCAGAGACTTGTTCATGGGGAACTTAGGGACATGGTTTAATGGTGAGCAGGACAGTGCTGGCTTAACAGCTAAACTTAATCTTAGAGCTCTTTTCCAGCATAACTGATTATGTGATTCTATGACTTCAGCCTTAAAAGTTCAGAGGAACTCACCTGTGATTGAGAATTTTGCACCACAAGTTCAACTGAATGAGCTGGAACCTTTTGCTTTCTCATGAAAAACTCTCTGTGTCTATCCAGAAGCACTTTGTGCCTCAGACCCCCATGGCATCCTTCCAGCTCAGTGGGGAACTAGACAAAAATCACTTTATTCCCCGATATGTGGTATTTTCCCTAATCTTTTTTGTCTAACAACTTTTGCCAGGATGGGAGAGTCCCTCATGCTGGGTGCTGTATGAACATAACACAAAATCAGTGTTTCATAAACTCCTTCTTGGTGAAGACACTAAGTTTGGGGAAAACAGGAGGATTTTCACATACGATGAACAGATCTCCAATGTTCACTACTTCTGGATGTCTTGGATTAACTACTCAGCTGGGCTATCAGTGACATCTTTAAGCATGAGGAACAGTATTCTTTGTTCCATTTAATCTGAACTGATATGAATACAGATTTTGTTGTCCATCTTAGTTTTGTAACTCTATTAAATTCTTTATCTTAACAATGTCAGCATTGGAAGCACAGTACATTGTGACTTCTTTATATTCTACTACTTTCATGAGTCACAGGAATCAGCAAGCAGCAAAAAGGATGATGGAAAGTGCAAAATCATCTGTTTATGTTTTTTGAATGATTTTAGTTTGAATCTATTTCACTCCTCTGCTGCTTGCTTGGTAGCAGTGGTTAATGGAAGAGTTCTGGACAACTCACTCAGCCTTCAGACATCCCCAGGGATGGCAGGAGTATTGGTAGATCTTAGACAAACAACTCTAAGTACCTTCTATGTTGACTGGACCCTGCAGGTTCCTTGAAATCCCATGAAGACAAAGCCAGGAGGTTGACTTCCTGTAAAAAGCCTTAGAGATAGTTTTAAAAAAATGAACAAAAATTCCAAAAGATAATTCCTTCACTGTTAGTTTTGTAACAGAAGCTCGTCACATATATCAGATCCCTGGGTACATATGCAGATGTTTCAGCCATATGCAACAGCATATGGCATGTTTCTCACAATAACTAGTCTTTTTTCCCTCTGTAAGGCTATAAAAACAAACATGGAGTGTCTCAGCCAGCTTAGGACAGAGGGGGTGCCTCTGATGGTTTCATTTCCCCCTGTCAGGCTGACTGCCCACCGGTCAAACACTGGTTCAACCTCTCTTGCTCTCCAGTTCACTTTTCAGTTATCCTGGTACAAGTCAAGCTCTGCAGGTCACCCCCAACCTGTACTGCTGGATGGGCTTATTCCTCTCCAGGTGCAGGACCAGCATTTCCCTTTGTTGAACTTGGACAGTTCTCTGCCCAAGTACCTCTGAAGTGCTGCACAGCCCTCTGGGGTCTCAGCCACTCCTCTCAGCTTTGTGTTGTCAGCAAAGCTGCTGAGTAGACATCTACCCTTCATCCAAGTCATTGATGAACAAGTTAAATAGCACCAGGCACAGTAGTGAACCTTGAGGGACACCACTAGTGACAAGCCCCCAACTAGACCCTGTGCCACTGATTATAACCCTCTGGGATCTGCCATTCAGCCATTTCTCATTCCACCTCACTGTCCACTCATCCTGCACACCAAGGGACTCTCCTTGCCTTCTTCCCTTGTGGTGTGGGGTGGGTTTCTCCACCACACGAGCTCAACCATGTTGTTAGCAAAGGAAATTAGAAGTAAGCACCTTGTATCTTGGCCCAGCATTGGATCACAGTATCTGCCACCTCTGCTGGAAGATCAATAGCAGCAAATTAAGTTCTGCTTAAACTTTACTGATCAATCACCTCCCTGCCCCAGATGATCCTGCAGTGGAAGACGTTGGTTGCAAATACCATCTCACCTCCTTCCCTGGTGCCCTTTAACAGAAGTGCACATGTTAAGAGCCACCAGCTTAACGAGTCTCACCAAATGCCAGACATTTCTCCTGCCTGATTAGTGACGAGTTTTTCTGTTTGTGAAAGTTATTTGTAGGGCAAAGAGGTTTTTTTCTGGGTGCTGGAGGAAAAATTGCTAACTCAAATGGAATTCAGTACAAGCACTTGAGATTGAAAAGGTCATGGCTGTTAGAGTGGGCAAAATTTATTTCTCCTTGGTTATAACAGCCACAAACAGGGAAGAAGAAGCTTGGCAGTTCCAGCCTGACTTGCAACGAAATAAAGACACCCACCTGCAGCATATGTTAAGCTAATAAGCGAAAAACCAGATCAGTGTGCTTGATGATACAGGATTACAGAGAGATGCTTCCAACAGTTACAAGATCCCCAAAAGAGAGAAATTCAGAGCAGCTGCTGGGATAGGGAAGGGCTTCATTCAACATAATGCAAGTAGCGCACACATATATATCAGAGAGGATGGAGGACCCTAAAGTCAAAAGCGTCTATCAGGAGGGTTCCTGCTCACTACAACAAAAACCCTGTCATGACCTCAGGAAGCTGCACTTGAAGGGTCTGGAACGCAAGCCTGATGAGGAGCAGCTGAGGGAGGTGGGGGGCTCAGCCTGGAGAAAAAGAAGGCACAGAGAGACCTTATTTTTGTACAACTACCCAACAGGAGGTTGTAGCCAGGTGATGGTTGGCCTCTCCTCCCAAGTAACAAGCAGTAGAACCAGAGGAAATGGCCTCAAGTTGTGCCATGAGAGATTTAGATTGGATATTAGGAAAAATTTCTTCACCAAAAGGGTTGTCAAGCATTGGAACAGGCTTCCCAGGGAAGTGGTGGAGTCACTATCCCTGGAGGGATTTAAAAGACATGTAGATGTGGTACCTGGGGACATGCGTTAGTGGCAGGCTTGGTAGTGCTGGATCAATGGTTGGACTTGACAATTTTAGAGGTCTTTTGTGACCTAAATGATTCTATGATTCTGAGCAGGTGGCTTCAGTTGGGTAATAGTGGCTTTGATGGATGTGCCAATAAAAAAGTGGATCCCTTTGAAACAAGAACCTTTCTGGATATTTTGCTTCCCAAACCAGGTATGGAATTTTACACTTTTCCCACCCCACAGCACATGTTAAAACTCCGCCAACTCTCTTGTGGTTTAGAGCTTCATTTCCTACTTCCTCTACGCAACTTACAACATCAATGTTTCTCTCAATGAGTATACAGTCTGCCAACCCCTCAAAGAGTTGTCATTTCCATTAGAAATATGAATGCAGCCTAAGTGCAGGAGTAAAAAAAACATGAATCTTTGAGAGTCTTAATCTTTGAAATACTGTTTTTTTCACTGCGAAAAGAAGGGGCGCTTTACTCACAAACAACTTTCCTAAATGTCTGTCTGAAGCAGGAATTATTCAAATAATGTGACTTTCTGGAGAGACACAGCTATTTCAGACCTCTGCTGGAAGTTTATTGAAGGAAATATTAGTGTTTACATGTAAGAGAGAATGTTTGCTTGTGAGGGAAAAGAAAATAATCAGATATGAAGGGATAAAACCTGTATATTTTCAGGTTCTACTTCTAAGTTCCTTGTCCAAATAAAGATTCTGCAGCTCTAAAGGAACATGATTGTGAAGGCCTGAACCTCTGCCCACTTTCTCTCTCTGACCCCAGCAGGAGAAGGAAGTGTGGAGGACATGGAGCTGTGAACAGTACTCAGCTCATTTGAGAGCTAAGGAGAAACACACTTGGAAATTGGATATCTCCGGCTAGTTCCCAACCCATCCTGCCCCATGTACTCACAGGATTCAGCCTGGAAGGAGCACATCCTGCTTGGCTGGGCCTGACAGCTCCAGCTCTGTTTTCTGTGACTCTTTTCAAGGGACAATTCCCACTCTGAGCACTTGTAGGAGTAATGGAGCTCTGTGAGTGCTGGCTCCAGGGCACATGCTGAGCTCTCAGGAAAAGCAGGGCTGCAATGCCAACTCTGTGCCTGGTTTAAAACGATCATTTTATTATTTAAACTATTTATTTTGTTTATGACCTAGAAGCTTAGCAGTTTACTGTGCCTGCTTCTATTAGGAAACAGATAAAACCAAACCCCAAACTCACATATTTCACTTTTCTCCTGAGTTTCTCTTGGCAGCTTTACAGCTGCTGCCTTACTGAGCATATGTACTGGGGAAAATCAAGTTTATCTCCTTTTTTTCTCCTCAGGAAAAAAAAACTCCTCCTTTCCAGACCCAAGGTCTGGCCACCTTGTGGGTACCTAACTTGAGGCAGGCCACCAAACCACTACCACCCTTCAAGCTGGGAGCCAGCATGCCATGGGAAAGAGCATAATGTGAAGGGCAAAAGAGGTTGACTGGCATCCAGGGAAAATATCCATACTCCAGAAGAAGATGATGGCAAATAGAGCAACAGCTGGCAAGAACAGACCAATAAAAATGTGGTATTGGGGGATGAGAGAGGAAAAGATGGATATAACAATGTGTTTTCACAAGTTTGGCAGCTGAACCACATATTCTGGAAAAGATAAAAATACATCCAGGCTTGAGATGTCTCTCTGGGAATCTTATACCTGATGGAGCAACAGCAAAGAACTCTGCTCCATGGGCTTTTCTGAGCACAGTGACAGGACAAAACTGAAATACATGCAATACAGGCAAAAAGTAAAAGCACTTTGTTTATTTTTTTACAGTGAGGGTAGTCAAACACAAGAAGCGGGTTGCCCAGAGAAGTTGTGGACTCTCTGTCCTCAGAGCTACTCAAAGCACAAGCAGGGCTAGCACTGGACAGCCTGCTCTGGCTGCTTCTGCTGCCAGCAGGGCTGGACCGTCTGATCTCCAGAGGTGTCTGCTACCCCTGCTGTCCCGTGATGATAAATTAGACAAGAATAGCCAGCCTAAGAACAACCTCTTGCCTGGTGTGTATGTGCTGTACCACCTTTTGTCAGAGCATGGAGGCCACCCTTCACCTCTACTTAGACAAAGAAAAAACTTAGTGAAGGGTATTGTTTGCATATTAAAAAAACCTTCCACATCTTCTGGGCATACTTTGTTCTTCTCAGTGAGAGAGAGAAAGGCTTCAGAATAACGAGTGCAATCAGGGACCTGATTTCTTCAAACAAAACAGCTCAAATGAGTCATCCCATATTCCTGGCACAAACTGCTGCTAGCTCCTGGATCCTAAGTGAGATGGGCAGGATATACTAGGCAGTAGCCTGACTGTACATGAATTGAGAGCTGGATTTGATCATGCCAATTACTTTCAGAGATTAGCCTTTGCAAACACACTTTCTACAGCCAAATCAATTCCTAGCCCTGTTCAGGCACCCTTGTTCTCTTACGTTCTCTGTCACCTACCATCCTGCAGCAAAGCAACGAGCCCTTTCACATGCTGAGATAGTTCAGCTATTCTCTCACCTGCATTTTGGTTTCCTTGCAAAACCAGCTAGTGCAGAGCAGAGCTTCTATTTGCTTTTTCATGCTGCTTGCTGTATTTCAATAAACTGAACCCAGAGCACACAAGGGTGAAATCTTCATTCCAGGCAGGATAGAGAGATGACACATTTCTGTGCTTACCATCAACCTTGGCACAATGTTGGTGTAATAATTTGTCATTCTTGAACAAGAATAAAACAATTCAATGACCTTGTTTGACTCCAAATTGTTTTCTCCGTTGTCAAAACACACAGATTTAGAAAGATAATTACCCCAATACCTCTGGGTGACAATCTCAAATTAAACTACAAGGACTCCATGGTCCATCTATCTCTTTGCAGCTGAATTCACTCCAGATGCACACAAACCAGAAAGGCAGATATCCAGAAGGCTTTACAGGCCTTGTGCCTCTGCCTCTCACTTCAGAGAGAAAGGGCCAAGTAGTGCCCCCATTCTCACAGGCAGGGTGGGTGTGAAAGTCCACAGAGCCTGGCTGGGCCTTGGAGCAGATACAGCCTCCCCCAGCACCACAGCAGCCCCTCCACAGAAATCAATCTGGCTGCCCTCTGACAGAGGAAGGAGAGCAAAGCTAAACAGCATCCACCTGCTAAGGCCATCTCCCTTGGAAGATGGAGAGACACAGGCCTGCCCACCGCAAGCACAACCACATGGCCCTGAATTTTCCTTTCTTGCCTTCTACCTGAACTTAGGGACAAATCTTGTCCTCACTCCATCTCTCTTGGCACCAGGCACTGGATGCTGCTGGCTGAGCTGATCCAGAAGAGCCAGGCTGCTGAGGAAGTGGGACAGCTTGCAGGGTCAGAGGCAGCCCAGGTGGTCAGGAGCCCCTGAAGTGCCTCTGTAAAACAGCAGAACACAGTAGCCCCAACAAGCAATATAGCCTGGAAAGGGCAACTGCAGCCCAGCAAGCAGAACTCACCAGCCACAGAGCCACAAACCTCCAGCTGTCCCTGCCTGAGTGGAGCTAATTTAACAAGGAGCAACTGGGGAATTGGCTGGGTCCCAATTAGGCTAATTTGGGCAGTGGTGTGAGTCATGCAGGCAGTGAGAAAGAGGCTGGCAACTTGGAGTCGTTTGGGGATCTACCAGAGGTTAACATCAAAGGTGCATCTGAGCGTTTGCTTGAACATCTGTGTGTCTCACCAGTTCTCTGTCTTTCCCACAGGGATTTGGGCTGCCCAGTAAACCCAGCTCTTCCTCTGAGAATACAGAACAACACCTCTTACCACACCTCTGGCAATAATTGCTTATTTGACCTTGCGGTGTCTTTCTATCGAGCAATCCCTCTTCAGTGTGGTTTCTGCAATGGGTTTTCACTGAAAATTGTTCATTCAATCATCCTTTTATCAATAAGAAAACATCACATGCTCTTAAATTGTCAGGTGTGGAACCCAACCTGCACAAACTCTGTCACAGTGTGAGTGTAGGTCTCTGCAAGCTGTAGATCCAGCTCAGCATGCACAAAGCCATGCCCAGATTCCCACCTTCCTGTTTCACACACAGCCATGCATCTCACCTGCTGTCAGAGCCCCAGCCTGGCATGGTCTCTACTGAAAAGTGCTGAAATGGCAGATGATAACCCTCCCATGGAACAACTAGCAGCCCCAACTATCTGCACTTCTATCACCTGCTCACATTGCCTGACCTGGAGTTCACAGATGTTCAGTGTAAGGGTACACATTTAGTATAAATATCTATTTATCTTTTTGTTTTTCTATCACAGTTATCGAATAACTAGAAAATAATTTAAATGTGTTTTATTCTAGGTAAAAGCCAGCAGTTATTAATACAAGCATGTATGATATGCCTTTCAAGACAAAGCTGATCTTAATTGAGGTTTTTTCCAAATCTGAAAATGTATTTCATTTTTTCCAGATCCATGTGGAAACCAATGCAAAGTAGTCCTTTCTATTTATGCTCCTTGATTTAGCTTACAATATTATATATTAATGTAGGTTGCTACTTAGCCAGGGCCAAGATTTAAGATGTTATTTTGCTCTCCTCAGGATGCTAATTCTTCCCTGAGTGCTCTTGCTGAGCACTGCACAAATCAGGTGGTTAATCACACCTCAGGTAACGGGTCTCGGAGCTCCTAAGGATGTAGCCACTTTTTTGTTGTTGTCATTCCTGTTCTTTTTTTTTATGGTTTAATGTAACATAGCAGAGTCGGGATGTGGGTTGCTGCAGAGATAAACTGGGCAATTCACTGTTGGACATGCAGCTAGAGTGAGAACTGCTGAAAACCAACATAATTCACCAGTCATAATCTCTGACTTAAGACCTGAGACCAAAAGCCAATTCAGGATTTCAGAGGAGGAAGAAATATTTCTCTGACTAATGGGCACAACATTGATCTGGGTTCTGAAAACATTTGAAGCCCTGTAAGCTTTATATTCCAAAAGAAGTATCTGCTTCCAAGTTCTGGAGCTGAAGAGGTCAAAAGGCAAGTCTGTCCCTCTGGTGAGCTAAGCTGGCAGGGGCAGGGATGGAGCAGAGGGGTGACTCCAGGCACTGCCAGTGGCCAGCAGCTCACTGACCCTTCACATACTGCACCGTGTTTTGAACATCAGTGACATCAGTATTTCCCCGCTAGCCTTAGATAGATAAAAAAAACTGTACCTTGCATCTCTTAGCTCTTTTTTTAATTGCTGCTCTACAGCGAAATTTTCTGCTTTCTTTCAGTTGCCTTAAAATTTAATTTCTTGAATCAGGGAAATGTTTTTACTTCTCTGTTAAATAATTAGCTTTCTTTGAACTGTGAGGCAATGCAGGAATGTCCTGTGGGGAACATCAAGAGAGGATAGATCAGATGAATGCAATAGGGTGTAGTTTTGGGATCCTTTTACGGGATTTGCCCACTGTCCTTATCTAATAAGTGAGAGACCATAACTCCAGCATCATGTGGGGTTGAGGGACCTTAATGTCATCCCCTGAGAGTGTTCAAAAAATATGTGGATATGGCACTTTAGGACATGGTTTAATGGTGAACATTGTGGTGGGGCTGGGTTGATGGTTGGACTTGATGAGTTTAAAGATCTTTTCCAACTTTAACATATCTATGATTCGATGATTAGAAAGGAATTCCACTTGCTCCTCTAGCAGTATCTGCTGTAAATGCCTTTATTATGGGTTCTAATTATCTGCTTTGGTTTCACCAGTTGCATTGGTGATGAGTGAAACAAATGTGTGATCATCATGTTTGAATAAACTGTCAGCAATTTACCCCTGATTAAAAAATGCCTGTGTTGCAAAACTGAAACAATCTCTCCTTTAGCTCTCAGAAACACAACCAGAAAGTGTACAAACACAACTGCCCACAAAGAGCACCTTACCCATGCAATAAGGATGATCATCATCCTCTTGCCCTGGAGCTGACATTTAAGCAGTTACTGAACTGCAAATAAAATCCATAACGGCTTTTAAAATGTTGCTCCAATTAGTGCTCAATTATCTGCTCTCCTCTGGGAGGTCAGATCTTGTGTTTATTTAACTCACTCCTTTTGCAAGGCTATGAGTGGGCTGGCAGTCTGAGGGAATTTTGATTTGGGAAAAGAGCGAGAGCTGGAAGTACAAGCTGGAAGTACAAGCAGGCACAAGGGGTCCCTGGGTGGGGGTGTCCCTCTATGGCCACTGATCCCCTGGAGATCCTGGGTCTCCTCACTTGGTGAAGCCCTGCCCAGGTCTGTCAGGTAAGTTCTCCAGCCCTGGCTGCCACATCCAGGCACTACAGGAAGGGTTGGAGAGAGGGAGAACTTCCCCTTGCCTTTGCATCTGTGAGCTGCCTTTTCTGAGAGCTATGCAGGGGAACCTCTCCCTCAGGCCAGGTGCTGGCCATGTCTGTTTCCCAAGGGTGTGGAAAGAGGGTGCTCATGGTTTGCACTCGTCCATTTGCTATTCTCACACCTCCGTGATCCTCAGCCAGACTTTTCCCCTCCTGGCACAGCTGGGGCTGCTGCGATTCACAGCAAAAGGCATCAGCTCAGCTCTTGGGGTGTCAGCAGAGCTGCCCATGCCTGGAGGACATTCCCTTTGAAGAATGTACTTGAGTTCAAAACAGAACTGAAGGAGCTGAAATGCTGTATTAAGCTGCTTGCATCTACCATCAATTCACATTAGATGTAGTCAAGCTATTGACTTAAAACCTCAATTCCCCTTTTACGAAAGAATGAAGCTGGAATTGGAAGAGGAAAAAGAAATCTGCATTTTCATGAGTCAGTGCCTGTGATTTTTTGGTGTGCAGATGAAAATTGAGAGGAATGCAGTGCAATAAAACAGGAGAGGAAACAGCCCAGTCATGAAGCTGTCATCAGGAAAACCTCAGGCAAAAGTTGTACAGCCTCTGCAAATCTGAGTGCCTCTCCATGAGAGGCAATGAAAGACAACCCATGAAAAGACATCAAGGTGATGACACAGAATTAAAAATAAGTTTGAAATATTGAGCTAGCTGAGGAAAGAGACCTCAGTTGTTCCTGCTGTGAGTGTGTGGCCAGGACCCTGCACCCAGAGAGTCTGCCTGCTCTGGGTCTGTTGGGATCCTCAGAGCTCTAAGAGAATGAAGTTTACATGGATGCTGGTAACTGAATCCTTATTCCTTTTTTTCTCTAGAGTGTGGGTGGGAAGTTTTAATAGTTGTGACAGCATCTGGGATATTAATCTTTGGGAAGTTATCACCCTGTAGCATTTGCGAAGCCCACCAGAGCTACCCATTCACTTCAATAGATTACTCCTTTAAAAAACCCAATAACCTGTACTCCTGTTTAATGTTAAACCTCTATTGATGTATCTAAAATGTCTGCAGAATAACTGCTATGATTATTCCACATACTGATTAGAGAACTTTATATTTGTTTAATATAAAACTAAAAAACTTCCAAGAAGACCCCAGTGGAGATGTGTCTCCTAGCAAACTGAGGTGTGACTAAGATTTATTCAAATTGAATAATAAAATAAAGTCAAGAAAGTAATCAAAAGCATATTTTGTGGACTCTCAGATGATTAACCAATATGGCCACAGAGCCAAACATCTGTATCTGTCTTTTTACAGGTTCATTAATTTCTCTTGTCATGAACTAATTTACAAACATCTAGCTGACCTCGACATTTGAGAAAAGTGAATTCTGACATCTCCTTTATTTATATAATGAAAAAAATATTTGTCAGGAAGTAGTTTGAAACAGGGATTCAAATATTGTTGTTTTCCCCCTCCTTGAACTGGAATTACAGAATGAAAGCATTGCTGCCCTCATACAGCACATACTGTACTACAAAAATGAAATTGCTGTGAATTAAAGGAGCACTTAATGCAAGGGATTCAGAAGGATTTCTTTTATTTACTTGCAATAACTTGCTAATTCAGAATGACTTCATTATGAAACTTCCAGTCAGACACAGCACTAAGTAAGGAACTCTGAAAGTGCGTGAGTAACTTCTGTACACTTACAAGCAGGTTCATAACTTCTCACCTGTATTAATAAAAATGATGATTGTACCCTGTGCTTGTAACTTACTGAAGTGGTATAATACTGGTTCTTTTCCTTGTCTGAATGACACTTGCTGTTGTTCAAGGTAGTCTGTGTCTGTTACAACTAGACCCACTACTTGAGCTCCCTTTTCACCCACGGTTGTGTAAAAAACCCACCAGAAATGATGAGCTTGAATTAAACCAATTTAATCCAGCCTTGCTCACCCCATTCTTGACATACAGCTTCTGCAAGCACACAGAAGATGAAGCTTCATGAGAATTAATCCAAGCAAAAATCATGCTTGAATCTATCTCATATTTTGCCCTAGATCAAATCCTACTTCACAGAAAGCAGAATATTGGGTAGCCTTGAGCAATGCTCAGTAACTTTCTTCAAACTTAGGACTTAATGCAGGACAACCTCCCTACCAACAAAAGTTAGTTTTAAAGTATTTTGCAAAATTAGGACCTAAATCCCACAGCTGTTCAGTTTCAGCCCCCATCAGTTCACATCAGACCTATCTGCTCATCATTCTTTAAATCATCTTGGATTAGTTATATTACTTTGATAATATAAAATTATCTTCTATTAGTTTCTCATAAATATAAATTGCATTAAAAAGCCAAACCCTTCATTTCACTTAAGATTCTCCTGTGCTAGCATTACGCTTCCCTATCTCATAAGTTACAAAAAATCCAGGCACTTATGAACAAGAAAATTAATAATTAAGGACATAATAAATCATATATGCCAACTTAATAAACACATTAAAAACTAGAAAGCCCCTTTCCTCTCAGTGTAACAACCCAATTAAAATTTCAAGGGCAGTTTATGGTTGGAGGTGGCATCATTTCTACTTCAATGTCTGAGTTACCCATGGCTGGGCAGCTGCATGGCCCCATCCAGCCTGGAGACTGGGGGGCCTTTTCCCCCTTGCCTCAAGGGGGTGTTGAGGAAATGCAGATGATGTGCAGGGAGTGAGAGAGGGGAGTGGGGCTTGATCCTTTTCTAGTGACAGCATCTCCCCCAAGGCCCTGTGGCAGTGTCCTCAGCTGCCATAACCCTGAGCTTGCTGTAGGCAAGCCTTGGAGTGGATTTGAGCACAGAGGGCCAAGCAAGGACAGAGCAGGCTGGTTCAGGGCACAGAGCTCATTTCCCCTTTCAGGGAGACACAGCAGCTTTCCCAAGCAGTGTGAGATAAAAGGCTGCCTGGCAAGCATACAAAGGGTCTGGGACATTGTGAAGAGGAGAAGGAATATTGCATTAGAAAGGCTACCAGAAACTGTTTTGAATGTACTGCAGTCCCTCACAAAGCTCATTGCTATTTTTGGACAAAAAATATGTTTCAGATGCTTAGAAGCAAAAACAGTGGCTAAAGAAGCTCCATTTTTTATTTGAGCTATTCCTAGAACTGGAAAAATATATAAACTTATCCCGACAAAGCTTTAAGAAATATCATTGACTAACACTTTTTATGTTTAGCTGAATTACTCTTTTATTAAGTCAGATGATTGGTCACTCTCTGAGAGCAGTGAAGCAGGAATATACAGAAGACCCCTCTGTTTTGAACACACTGTATGAGTTACAGGATTGCAACAAGACACTCACCCCACAGGCAAACAAAAACACCACTGCACACTGTGACACCAACTCTGCTGCAATGAACTGCAAGGTTCCTCTGCTTATCTGGAAGAGATTTGCACTTTAACAAAGTACTCAGGGCAGAAAGAGGTTCTCTCAGACCAGTTTTAAATCCCCAACAGGGATTCATCCTTACTGGTGAGCACTCATGGTCACTGTCAAAGGCAGCTGCAATAAATAAGGGTAAAAATAAGCTGAGACAAAACCAGCTCCTGTTGGCCCCTGTGGGATCTGTGTCTGGAGGGCACAGCCAGAATCTCTCTGTCAGTCTAATGTCCTGCAAGAAGGAAGAGAACAGAAGCTGTAGGACATCTGTACAGGCTCCAAAAGTTAGATGCATGCAATAGACTTTTTTGTCACTGTCATAATAAATTACAGACTACATTCTCCTCACCCTGATGAAGAAGATTTCTTTTTTAATTTATTACTTTTGGACAGTTTCATTTTGCTGTAACAAATCACTCCAAGGCAGGCATGGTAAGGATGATCTGCTGGGTAATTTCTGCCTTTCTCAGGACTGTTTGGGACAGATTTGAACAAGAGTTTCCAGTTTAGCATGATCAAGCATTCAGACCAAATTTAAAGATGAATTGCTTTGATATCACACTTAAACCTTTTGAAGAAAGCTTGCTAAAAAGATTGACTGATGTGATCACACCTAGGCAGCAGCACCATGTTCCCACTTAGCAGTACAGATACAGCTCTAGTAGACACAAGAAGGAATAGAAGATTAAATTTATGGGATAAACCTTACTTCGTTACCTCAGTTCTCACCATGACAACCCTCCTGGCCTCCACTCCAACCCCTCTTTGGAAAGGAACCTGGGCCATACACATGTGCTCCCCATTGCAGAAAAATTATTTTGGAAAACCCAACTGGAAAAACCCAAAGAAAACGAGACAGGAACCCTGCTTGATTGCACAGGACAGCCATCCTCAACAGAATCTGCTCTCACACATTCATCTCTCATAAGCCCTTTTCATAAGCAGATGGAAAATAAGAAAGATAGCCAAGTACAGCTTTGACAGCACAAGAGCTTATTAGAAGTGATGGGGAGGTTACAAAGAAAACCACCTTATTAAAAAGAAAGGACAAGTCCTTTTGGGAGCCTGGCACCACTCCTAATTCATCAGCACATTTCCTTTTTCTGAAGCAAAGCTACCCCAGCACTCCTCAATGAGACACAATGAGCAGCAATTGCAAAGGTCTGCTGGATTCATTGCCTGAAGATGGGGAATGAGTCCCTCATCCTGAGGCTGGCACTGCATGGGCCATTAGGTGAATGAATCTCTGGGTAAACTGCAGCCTGACCTAGAAAACACCTGCTCCAGGGACCACAGCAGCAGCAAATAGGTGGCAGGAGGGATGGGAAGATCACCTCAGTGTCCTGTCCTCACTGTGTGGTGGGAGCAGCTCCGAGTCCAACTCCTCACACAGTGCTGCAGCCCCAGCAGCAGAAATGGGAGCATAAACAGCATCATGGCATGCTGGAGGAAAAGTGAATAAACTGTTTGATAATTCCCCACAGACAGGCTATGACCAGCTTGGATTATTAACATAATCTCCAGAACATTTTTGAAATGAGTCAAAGCAACCTTACATGGTTTCTGGGCAGGGTGAGAAACAGGAAGCTTCCTCTGCACCCAAGACCAAGCCTGTCTATGCCTGGCTGCTGATCTCCACCTCCTACCATCCCTCCATGCCTGGGATGCCTACATTGCTGATGGCAATCCTCAAACTTTCAAAAATGAGACCCAGCCAAGCACATTTCCACTGCCTAGCCACCAGTGAGGCCTCACTTTTCAGCCTTCACCGTGCCAAAATCCAACAATCCTGCCAAGCAATTACTCGCTTCCCAGAAATTTCAAAGCACTTTAATTAAATTCTACAAAAAAATTGCCTTGGAAATCCCTTCTGGTACCCTTGAACAGGATCAGTTTTGAAAGGCTGCTATTTTATCTCCTCATTTGCCTGTGTTTTTCTAGCTCGAGCTGGACACCCTCATTCCTTATCTGCTCCCAGCCAAGGTCACACAGCCCAACGATTTAGCAGGGCTCTTGATTACTGCTGCTGGTGCTGTAACACCTCAACCATTTCATCAGCTGCTTTTCAATAACTTTTATCTCTTCCCCCTTAGTCTACACTGGGTTTTATTATTTCTTTCTAGTCTCATAAGCTGCTGCAGGTTAAATACCTTCCCCTTGGAATCAGGCTGTAGATCACAGAGCAGAGTTACCAGCAGTTATCAGATAACACATTTGATCAGCCAAACGCTGCTCTAACATATGCTTTCCGACAGATTAGCCACCATAAATTTTAATCACTCGGAATTACAATTGTGCCAAGTTGGCCTTGAGCTGTGGCTGCACCCTGGGAAGGGTTGTCTTAAAGCAGTGTTTGAATGGTGTGCACGTTTCAGGAGGGCCTTTTGGAAACACAGGAATTACAGCCTCTACCTAAACTCAAAGATGTAATTTCCCAGATAGGAAAAGGAGGAGCAGGGAGAGGGTTTGCCATATAAAATGCAGATGAACAGCATGTGATACAAGCAAGCTCAGCACAAAGTCCCACGCTGCCAAATGGTACACATCAGCAGAGGGACTGAGACTTTAGTCCCATCCAGCCTCAAGATTCAAGCCTGTTCCAAAACTAATTTACAGCTTTTAATCTCCATTTCATTCAGTCCTTGCCTCATCCATTGCAGTAATTTAACACGTTGGGTTTTTTAAAAAACTAATCATACATTCTAATTAAAGGGTATTTGGGATTGTTCCAGGGGCTTCTGTTAGGTGTTGCTCACGTGAGGAATCTCTGTCAACACCAGAAGAACATTGATCCTTTAAGCCCCAGAATCCAACAGTTGGGTCCCTGCCCAGGTACCAGGACCTGACCTTTCCATAGGAGCACTGCCAACAGGATCCTAAGATCTGTAGGTATAGGCTGTGCAAATATTTCCAGCCCCTGTGCAGCTGCCAGAAGCAGCATTACTCACCCTTTGGTTAAATTATGATATTGTTTTACCTCACAGTACTGTTTGAGAACTCACAGAATGGAACCTTTGGCAGATGGCCGCTTTGCATTTCTTCAGTGTCCTAAACATGAAATCTGTCTGTTTGCTCTTGCTTCAGGCATAATCCCAGCAGTTTTAATCTCTGTTCCCCTCTCTGGCATTTACATACATATACTTTCAAAAAACATCAGAGCTTAGTCTCAGGACATTATATTCAGAGCTTTCAACTCAGTAGGAAGAACTGTAACTTCAAGAATTTAGAGACCAGTAAACTTGTAAGGAGCTTATGTCACATTATTAACTGCTACATAAATCTTACATTGTTCTCAATCCTAAAACCTGGTGTCCTTTATGAAGTTTGCTCTGTCATTTACTAACTGTGCCACAACCAAGTGGATTATTGGGCCTTTCCCAGCCCTCTTCCAGGGAAAACCTCCTGACAATGGAAAGCAAAGTAATGGGATGTTTTGTAGCACAGCAGGACATATCCAGGAGCAGTCCTGGGGCAACAGGTTCCCATGACTCCTCCTGGGACATCCTGAAGTCAGCCCTCAGATCAAGAGGTTGATCTTTCATCCTTTGAGCTGCAGAGAGGCAAGTTTCCAGACTTCAGAGTAACTGTAGGTGGGTCATTAGTCAAGTCCATAAAATGTGAGAATGCCCCAAATCTTCAACAACAAAGTGAAAAAGTAAACCCATTCAGTAATCACAGTTATGAGTGATTTGTATCTCGCTTCTCTCTGTGTGTACTCAATCCAAGGGAAACGATTCCCTGTGTGGCAATCCTACCACAGTATTTCTTGGTTTAGGATGTATAACAAATTGCTGGTGTAGATGGGGCTTAAAGAAGATTCAAGGAGTCACAAAAATCCATGCTCACAAGGCAGGGAAGGGCAGAAAGAGGAGCAGATCACAGGTGCTCGTGTCCTGCGACATCTGGATGAGAGGGCTCACCAGGAAGGGCTCTGGCCTGGTGCTGTCTTGCTGCCCATGTTTGTGGGCACCAACAGGACTCCAGTTGTGCCAGGGGAATCCTGGACCAAATACAATGGGGGTCCCTAAAGGTTATACCAGTTTGTGTGACCTCCTGCTGGGGTGGAAGCTCAGTGTCAGAGAGTAGGTTCTGGGTTTGTTGAAGCATTCCCTGCAGTGTAGTAGAGATGTCCATCTCTTCTGCTGGACCCCTGCAGATGCTGTACAAGCTGCTGAGCACCGGCTGCTTGTAAACACACTGTGTCAGCCACAGACCTACAGACCCTCCTGCCATTGCTGTGGCAGAGGAACCACAGGCTGCTTGCTTTTTGCAGGATTTCAGTTCGGTTCTGGTATCAGGCACCAAACCAAGGTGGCTCCAGCCTTGCAACTACGCTGGGACCGACTACCAGCTGCACAGATGGATTTACAGTAAATACAAAAATGTGGCCATGTCTTGGAGTGACCTTATGATGTATCTTATATTGCCTACTCTATGTTATATAACTATAACCTGCCTTCTATCAAAAAATATTTTTCTCTAAATTTGTCTCAAACTAGACAGGCCCCATATAGATTACATGCTACTTTCCATATTTCGTTTTTATTAGGAAAACAGGATGAGGCAAAACAAGGGCTTGCCAGATGTGAACCTGTGGCTTTCCTCATCCTGGCCTGTTCTTTTGATTCCTGCCATGGCCCTGCCTCTGTCAGCTCCTGACGTGGCTCGTTCTCAGCCTCTCCCCTTCCCCACAGCTCAACCACACTCTGCCCATCACTCAGCTGGTGTCTGTCTGCATGCCACAGGGCTTAAATCATTAATAAAGTCAAGTTCTCCTAAGAGTCTGCCTGCAAGTGATGAGCAGAGAGGCCTCGGGAAGTGGCCTGAGAAGTCCTTTCAGGAGTTGCTTGTACTTTGTGTGAAGCAGATCCAAACTGGAGGGAGACTTAAATTGAGACCTTCTGTGCCCCAGAGGCACCGTGGAGTTACCAGCCAGCATGGGACAGTGTCACTGTGTCTCCTGCTCTTCCCTCCACCCCTCCACTCTCTTAGAGAGAGAGACTATGGAGATGCTGCTTTAGCAGAGCTCCGGTGCTATATCTGCACCCCCTTCTTGGGGAGTTTTACCAGGGCTGAGTGGAAAAGAATTTTCCAGTCATATTGCATTTGAGACTTTGAAAACGTTTATATTCCAGCACCAAAGACAATCAAAAACTTCTGTGAACTGAAATGTCAGAAATCCTCTTACAGCATGGGACTGATTCATTGAAACTAAAAAATTACTGAACATTTTGACTTTGACCTTGAAAGTGTTTTTTTTTTTTACTTCAAAAGTCAAAACATTATTATTCCTATTGTTTCAGAACAACTCTTTTTAATTTAAAGAGCTATTTTCCCTACCCACTGCCCCAACATTTGAATGATAAAGAAATTTAGGAAATGCCAATAATCCAAATAGGTCACAAGCTTTATTTTTAGTTTGCAGAGATTAAACATCCTTCCCATTAATGATTGTTCTATGTTTTACTTCAGTTCATACATTTTCCTCCCTTAGTGAATAACAGACCTCTCAGAAATCAACACAGCTTGTTAGGAAAAAGACAAAATGCCTATTAAATTATCAAGTGCATTTCTCATCAGAGTGCAGCCATCATTCTCTGCAAAGAAGCACTATAGCTTAATTGACTTTCTAGAAAAAGCAGTGTTTAGGCAGATGGTACTGAGAATCATCTGAGTGTTATTCTTTAAATTGCCTTGTTTAAGTGGTGGGGACATTTGGGAAACATGAGAAGGGCAGAGCGGGCACTGCAGCTTGGGACACACATCCCCCTCTAGCCACTGCGGGAGGCATTGGCACCACACCTGGAGGGTCCTGGCAAAGCCCCTAAAAGCAGCTGACTGGAGGTGACATTTGGTCAGAGAGTGCCACTGAGGCTCTGTGCCTGGGCTCAGTGCCCACAGTGTGGCACACAGCTGGGCAAAGAGCAGGGACTGCTGGGTGTGAGGCAGGGGCAGCCAGGTCTTTGCTTAAAAACGGTTAGTGAACATTGTCAGGAAAAGAAAAACAATCCTGAAAAAGAATATACTTCCATTCAGCTATGAAATAAAAAGTCTGTGAAAATAGATTCCTAAGGGTCCAAGGTGGTATGGAGCTGAAAAGGAGACAAATGAGCATCCCTGAGCACCTGCATGTCCAGCTTGGAGCCGGGCACTCAGAAGTTTGGATGTTAGTGCAGGGACAAAGTGTCCCCTTGAGGAGCTGTGTGTCCATCTGTCACCATGCAGAAACAGGCTGAAGCATTTCCCAACAAAGGACAACCTCCTTACTGCTTGTTCATCTGTAAACTGAAGATGCTGCAGAGGTAAATTAAGCTTCCAGGCAGTAGAGTTAAAAGAGAAGTCCTATTACTGAACTTTCAAGGCCCATTCCTAAAGTGAGTATCAATACTCTGCTCGTTAACAGGCTTCTGTGGAAACAAAGCCCATTTTCTTCAATTCTTCTGAATTTCATCCTCATTATTTTGGTTCTGCATTCAAATTATATATTAAGTAGAAATAAAAATAAATCCTGAATAATTTTCAGCTTGTGACCTTTGGAGAAGTGCTGATATTTGTCGTCATCTCCAGAATTTTTTCTATCCTCCAAAAAACAGAAAATGTTCCTTCAAGTTACAAATCTATTAAGAAGCTTTTCAGAACAGGAAGGATCCCTACCCATAAGTTATTTAGACTTAGTCTTGCTGGGAAATTGAGCAGTAGAATCAATGGCAAGCACAGAGGAACAAGAATATTTTAGGATCACGGGCCATCCTGCCCTTTTCCTGCCGTGTTTCACTGCTGAAGCTGTCAGAAGAGCCTGTCAAGCAGCTAAGCACATTGCTTAGGACTGTCTCCCTGCAAAGCAGAGAGGAAATCCTGTAAATGGGATTTTAAGAGTAGCTGGAGTCAGACTGCAGCTGCTGAAGCATTTTTCTTGGCAACATGACAGCTTCAGTGAGTGTCAGGAGATGCACCCAGCCAGCACAGGAGCTTAAGTGGGGAGCTGGTAATGGAGGCCTGGCTACTGGGACAAGACAACCAGTTGCTTGTCTGGTTGCCAAACCACCCAGGGGCTTTTATGATGTGCCAAACAAAGCTTTTAGAGCAGCCCGGGGAGCAAAATGGAAATGCACCTGGAAATTACTTAAAAAATCTTCCTTTTCAATGCAATCCACAGCAGCTCTGGCTACTCTAAAACAAGTCTGCTCAGATAAAAGCCACATGTGCCTTTGCAGTACAAAAGCTCAGCCTACCTGGTTTGCAAGCTAAGGGCCCAGGTACAGATTTTCTTCAGGATGGATGTGCCCTAAGTGTTAATATCTGGGAAAACCCAGGGCACTGCAGCCAGGTTTTGTGGGTGGATGCCAAGGTGGAGGAACAGCAGGGGTAATGCAAGGCTGCCCTTGCTGGAGCAGCAACCAGCTGGGTCCCACTGGGCTCTGCTGGGAGGGAGGGAACAGGACTGGTGCCACACACCCCGCCCCGCAGGTGGAGCATGCACCTCATCAGGGGAGCAGTGCAAAAGTTGCCACCATTTAAAAGCCTCCCTCCCTCTGTAAATCTGCCTGGGCTGTGGTGGAACACCAGAGGTGTTAAAGAGTAGCACAGAAAGTTTCTGACACCTTCCTCTTAAGGTAGCTTTGCCCTGTCCACAGGGGATGCTTGCAGAGTGCCCATCCTTGTCAGTGATCTTGGGCTCTGGGATGGAGATTGCAAGGACCTGACGTCCAGGCTGCTTTCCTCATCACAACCCCAGCAGGTAACGCTTGCCAAACAGGGCTTTCCTCAAAGAGGAGCTCTCCCCATCTGTGAAAGCAGTAACAAAACACAGGAGAGGCACCATCTGTTCATCTAATGGCTACCAGTGCTATCTATCCTCACAACAGCAGTTACAGATTTTAATAAATACATTGAACTCATTTTTTTCTAAATATGGAGAATTGGCCTAACCACAGAATCACTATTCCAGCAGGGTTTATTGCTATTTGTATTGCACCAACACCCTGGCTTCGTAACAAACATCCCAGGCTGGAATGACAATGTTGAGTCCTTAGTGCTCAGATGCCCATTCCTTGCTCTGTGCCCAGGGGAAGTGGGAGTGTGAGGCATGGTGGAGGTGGCTTCTGCCCCAACATCCCCAGCAGCAGCCTGGAGAGGAGACAGCTCTCTCCAGAACCTTTCCCCTATGGCTTTACAGGACAGCCTGGGGCTCAAAGGCACCCCATGTATCCTTGGCTGTGCCCTGCATGCACAGCCCTCTCCAGCACCACCTTCTTTCTTTGACCCCAGCACTCCATCACAGAGAATTTGGATTGTCTTCCAGTTTTACAAATGTCACAAATGCCATATGGACTGTAGCTATTTTGTAGTGGAGAAAAATACACCCCAAGCTGACAGGGATCTCAGATTCAGCCTCACTGACCAGCCGGGAAGCATCACAAAGTCTGTCCTGTGGTCTTGTTGCTCTCTGAAATTTCTACTCACTGATTTTGGACTCCCTGGAGTTGGTTGTAAGACAAGCACTGTTTTAATGGAACTTTTCCTGGCAACACTGATTTGCCCTAAGCAGGGATGTGGGATTAATAACCTTGACTGCTTCCTGAAGGGAAGAAAGAAACCACACACCAGAGGTGGACTTGGGTGGCATGGAAAACATCAGGCAGGTTAAGAATGTCACCTCCAAGTACTCCATAGTTTGGAGCAAGTGTGGAACATTACTGAAAGGAAATTTGGGTCCAAGAACCCAAAGCCAGGAGCCATAGGACCAGCTGTGCCTTCAGATACTTCTATTTTCCTTGCTTTGCTAACAGATGGTACCTTAGGCTCTTGAAATAAATAACATTTTGTTGCCTAAGCTACGAATGCTGGCATGAGCATTAAGATAAAAAGAAAATACCCACGTACAGGGCTATGTTATGAGGATGCTTTTAAAGATGCTGGATTACCAGGGAAAGGGAGGGCTCTAAATGTTCCCATTCCATTGACAGTAGCAGGGATTGCTGAATCGGGCTCTCTCATCTGACAAATGCTGAGCAGGGTTCCAGGAGCACATGGGGCTGTACCAACCATCCTGCTCACTAATGACAGACCCACCAGATCAGTGTGTGGGCACTGCCTCATTGCTGTTTTAGTCAATAAACCCCACTGGGTGAAACTACCAGCATGTTTATTACAAATAATATTTGACAGGATGAAATTAGCACATAGATGCTCTTATGTTGGTTAATGAGGTCTGAAATCTAATCCTATAAATCATCAACAACCGCCAGCTGGTGACGGACTGATGGAAAGTAAAGAGGGTGGTTATAGCACATCCACATCACTGCAGTTTAAAACAGCAGCATACCTTTATGCAGGATGGCATGGACTAGGAAACAATCAGGTGTTCACCCTGGTTACAGAGTTTCCCTTTCAAGCAGACATCACGCTGGAGTGGGGTGCAGTTCAGGGCTGCTGAAGCCATCCAGCCTCCCACTAGATCCAGTTGCAGCTTGGTGGCCCCTTCAGTCAGCTGCTGGGTGAGAAAGGCCTGATCAGGCTGTCCCTCCAACAAAGAAGAAGTTGCATATGCCATGGTAGAATGGGCTACATCTGAGTTTACAGATCAAACAGAAAGAAAAGTGTCAGTGTGCTTTCCAACCCTGGCTGGTACCAGTGAAAATAAAGGCAAATCGTGGCCAGTCTGAAATTGTTGAACATTTATAAGAAATGCATGGTCTAATTTGCAGTATTTAGCATCCAACAGAATCCCTCATTCTCATGATTTAGGAAGCAGTCAGGCTTCCTAAATGTACATCTATTCTTATTCAAACACAACAGGAGCAAGTAAATTACTTTATTACAGCAATTTACATTTACTGTCCAGTATTTTTTATTTAGGAAGTAAATCTACTTGAAAGGCCACCACAGTAGCAGGAGAACAGGAGGCAAGATTGTGTGTGAGGCACCACAACCACTCCCCACCTCCCCTGCACAGCTGAATCACAGCTGCAAATCTCTGCACACAGTTCCCTTCATAGCTGGCTTTGTTTATGGGCACACACATCTCCTGCTTTAGTGCCCAATTCACAATATTCAGTACTGGGAACAAATTCCAGGACTCTACTTAATTATTTACGACCTCAAATCATCACCTGGTGTTGTGTCTGACTGGTCTAGACAGCCCTTCCACCTCCCCCTCCTAGCAAGCATTGCAATCTTTGCATAGAGGGTAAATAAGCACCTTCTGACCTGTTCTATGACTTAAGACAAGCACTTTCCAGAAAAGCAGAATAATCTTCCCTGTAGGCTAGGTTCTGGGAGAGAAGTATATTGTAAACATTTAATATATGACTAAATAGTGTGCAAAAATTATAGCCCTAAATATTTACTCACTGCTGCTTGTCCTGTGCTTTAAATGATCCTATGATGGAATTATAAAATACCCATACATATTTAAGCTTTCTCCTATTTTGTAACCTACTACAGTCTGCTGCTTCACTGAGGGTTTCACTTCAACAGTGCTCATTTGGTTTTCCCACCTATGCAAATGTGCTGCTAACACTTCACCTCATCCCTGTGTTTCAGTGTTTAATAGCATCCCACAAAAGTGTAAGATTTTCTATGGAGAGAGAGCTGCAGGTGTTTATCCTGGAGAAAAGGAGGCTTGGGGGGACCTTTCTGCTCTCCACAACCACCCAAAAGCATGGTGTAACAAGGTGAGGGTTGGTCTCTTCTCCCAAGTAGTAAGCAGTAGGGCAAGAGGAAGTGGCCTCCAGTTGTCTCAGGGAAGGTTTGGATTGGATATTGGTAAGAAATTCCTCACAGAAAGGGTTATCAAGCACTGAAACAGGCTGCTCAGGGCAGGGGTGGGATCACCATCCCCAGAGGGGTTTAAAACACGTGTGGATGTTGTGCTTGGGGTCATGGTTTAGTGGTGGCCTTGGCAGTGCTGGCTTAATGTTTGGACTCGATGATCTTTTCCAGTCTAAATGAGCTTATGAGTTTTGACAATAACAACTGCAATATTTACATATTTCTTATATTTTCCTCAGTACTTTGGTATTTCAAGTCATGTCAGGCTCCCATTGGGGACCAGAACCTCTAGGCTGGATGCTGCAAGTATTTCCCTTAGAATCAAACAGGAAATAGAGCAGAATATGTGTGAATTACTCATATTCACCAAGGAAATAACTGGGCTCTGAAAATTTGGGATGAAGAAATACCTCATCTAATAAACAATATTCATTTCTGCAAAAAAAAAATAGCTCACTGATGCATTGCATTATTTTAGCATAAGGTGATATATGCTGTCTCCATGCTATGAGAAAGAAACACAGTTTCAGATCTGCAAGAACCAGAACATTACAGTGAGACCTGTGAATATTCCTCCTACTCAGTGAACTGGGAATTAGCTCAGAAAGAAACCAAACCTCACCGTGTGTGTAAGAGGCTTTGCCTGTACTCTGGGTATTTTTTGAAGCATCCTTTCTTGCACACTGCTCAGTGAAAAGATTTGTGGATGACTATTATACTGCCCAGGGAAAAAGGATGCTCATGAAAAGGCAGTATGAGAACCTAGAAATAGTCAATGGCAACATGAGACGCAGAGCAGGAAGGTCCCTTACTTGGCAGTAATAGGTATAAAGTAACTTAATTAGTACCAGCAGTTACAGTTATCCTCAGAGACTGACCCTGGAGCTGATCTTAAGTGTACAACTGCTTATCATACACCAACAAGCAGGAGAAAGCTGATCAGGCTTCTCACATGGACTAGCACAGAGGAACAAGAAACCCAGGAAGAAAAGAAAAATGTGAGGCACGTGTAAAGCCACTGCTAAAGCACAGAGGCTGAAGGGGCTGAGCTGCAGGAGGCCTTGGTGGGTGTCACTCTCAGCTGGTGCACCCCTGGGTTTGGTAAGCCCCTGGAAAGAGCTGGTGTGGGAAATGTCTGACGGAGAAAGTGTGGGCTCTGACAAGATCATTTTGAGAAAACATGGCACTTGGGGGTTTGGGACATAGACAGGATCTAACTTAGGATGCCAGGAAATGCTTGGACTCCTTGTGGAAAATGAACTGTCAGCAATGGCAAGAAACATCTTTGAAAGAGCTAGGCACTAATTCCAAGTATGAGGCACAGAGCAAAGAATGTGATCTGGTTACATGTCTTTTATGTTTGGATATCAAACTGCCTTCCAACGCACAAACAACAATAGATTTTGCTCAGTTGCTTGCTCTGCTGATATAACCTTATCACTCCCAACACATAAAGTGCAGTGATGGCTTTGCTGCCACAGTCTCTATCCCTTACAGCTGTACTTATGTGCTATAAGATTAATCTGCAAGCATTCATCGTGAGTCTCTTAATGCAAATAACCGCTTTTTGTAGTCATTCCATGAAAAAGATTACATTTGCAAAAGGATACAGGGCTTTAAAATGTTGTCACATCTTGCAGCCTATGAATGCAATGTGTTTCTAAGTCAGCTTTGTTATAGGAAGCAGACAGACCCTTGAAAAAACCAGCAGCCTGCCTCTGTTAGTTTTAGAGGTAATAAAAATAGGAGAACTTTCCTTGATGTAAAATTGGGAAAGAGAAGAATTCTGCTCTAATCACTGTTACTGTGCACACGGTAAGGCTAATGAGTTGCAACTGCACTTCTAATAAAGGTGTACCTGCACTTACAAACAGAGCCCTGCAGTGATCCCCTGGCTGACACGGACAGGATCCTTGCTTGGCACCTGGAATATGGGAAGGAACTCACTTCCCACCCTGCAAAGACAGTCCTTGGGATCTGGAAGGCACAGCCTCAGTTGTCACGCCTGGGACGCCGCTGCTGTGACAGGCACTGTGGCTGCCAGTGATCCCCCATCTCCCAGCCAGTGTGTGGGATGTGCTCTGACATCCCTGGTCTGCACAGAACCCTAGGATTCGATTCCTCCTTCAGGCCTTCACAGGGCTTTCTGTGGGTCCCATCCCCCAGAACTGACCACCGCTCTTTTGCAAGAGCCACACCTTCAAGTGTTTGATCACCTAACCTCAAAAGGTCCTCAAGACCACAGCAATTCTCAAAGCTGCAATGACTGCCTCTGCTAGCAGTGAAAAAGCAATTACTCAAACCAAATGATGGCAGAATATTCAAGCCGAATATTTAAGGAGTTTCAGAAGCTTATCAGGGATCTCAATTTTGTGACTTGTTTTCAAATATCCTCCGTAAGTCGTGTGTCAAAAAAAGAATGCAAATAAACAATGAAAAAGATATTGAAAATATTATTTCAGTCAGCAGTAGAATGAAACAATGCAATGGAAGATTAATTTCCCCTCTGTGCACGCTGAGTGATGACACAAATACTCATTTCAAAAGATGCAAAAGGCATTGTTCCCCAAAAGATGGAGCATGATTATGAGCTTAATGGGTTGTTTAACTTGATAAAGTGCCAGTTTCTAAATAGAAAGTGTGCTTTAAATATTTAATCAAATTTTGAACAGTCTTCCATTTTTTTTTCTTGGCTAAAAACAGACACCAAAAAAATGGCATTTTTCTTTAAGCATCCAAAATATTGATAGAGAAATTAAGCAGGAGGAGGAAAATTTAGGTAAATTTGAACTTATTTAGGTGCCTTCTAATCAAAGCAGTGAAGCTTCAGTGCAGATCCCAGCCCCTTGTCCAGCACATCACCCAACAGACATTTGCCTGTGCCTTTTGACTTTCCAGTGTCCATCTACGAGTGGACACAAGGAGGGAGGGCTCTTTCCCTTCCATCCCCATGGCTCCAGTGCCTCGCACCAGAATCAGTGTGGTACCAGCCCCACAACCTGGAGTCCTCTCATGGCCCTTGCACAGAGAATTGAGAGCCCTGGCATGGGGCTGACAACAGGACATGCCAAACACACTTTGCATTAACCTCACCAGCAGGGACCCCTTGCCTCTCATCAAACCTTTTGCATCTCCACTTGCTTTGGTCTCCATCAATATTTTAGTCCCTTCTCACCTGCAGCCCCTGAGCAGTTCAGGACATCCCCTGGTTGTCTTCCCTTCTGTCACATGAACTTAAAAAACCCATATGTTCTCATCAAAAGATACTGCAAACATTTAAAAGAACTAGAAAGGTGTCAAAAAGTCGTGTTGGAACCCAGGCCAAAGCCACTGGCTGCTATTTTGCTACCTTGAATACGACAAGGCAAAAGAAGGTTGAAAATAAGTTCTGAGGGCTCCTCCAAGCCAGAGGGATACCCCAACCTTCCTCTGATGCACCAGGGTGCCCAGACACTGAGAGAGCAGCGAGCTCATGGCACAGGAATCCTGGTGGCTTTAGCTTTGAGCTCACAAGGACTGGATCACCCACATCGAACTGCCCTCATTCACAATGTCCCTGTTGTCCCCTGGCAGGCTCTGGCCAAAGACTAGAGTGCATCACAGTAGCACACCCAACACATAAAGTGCAGTGAAAGGTCCAAAAACCTAAGAGGCTTTTTTCCTGTCCAAACACTCCCTTGTGCCCTCTCCAGTTGTCACCTCCCATTTAAGAAAAAAGCTGCTGTCCCTTTTTTGCCAAGGCCACAGAGCTGGACTTTGAAGAAAGGAAATGCCTTTGTGGCCGGAAGTTTTATATCCCAATGCCAGATTGCTCCTCGAGTGCAGCCAGCCAGTGTCCCTGACACGTGGCTACAGCCCCAGCCCGGCGGAGCAGGGATGGGAACACCCCCTCCAGCAGGCACAGGGCTCAGCTTCTTGCAGAAATGGGTCCTTGGCAGCCAGGAACAAATTAACATTCAAGTGAGTCTGTTTGGATAACAGAAAAAGCAAAAACTCTGCATGGCAAGTGATCCCTTTTAGAGCAGCATTACAAGCCTGGCAGCCATCCAACTGGCACAGTAGCTCTGAAACAGTGAGCACACACCATTTAGCTGGTGATGTGTAAAGGGCACCTCTTAACAATTTCTGCCTTGAAAACTGTCTTGTGAAATTTTTGAACTTGAGTTCTATTCGTACATCACCCAAATCAGCTGTGTATCATTCACCACAGCTATTAGTTCCAGGCTCTAAATAAATCTAGCATCTGTGTCACTCACCAGCAGTAACAGTGTGACACTTCTTTTTTCTGCCTGTTTTCCTTTCTTTTTGGCACAGATGGCTGGGTGATGAAGTCACGGATACTTCCTAAAGTGACTGTTTTTGCACCCTTCATTGTTTTAGCTATCAGAAGCTCCCTGTGTTTGGAGCTATAAAACCCAATGCTACAGATTAGACTTCCTTAAAGGCTCTCTTTTCCAATCCCATTTTCACTACTGCCCTCACTGGATCAAACTTCACAGTCAGCTGTCCAAGGTGTGCTGCTCCTTTGTTTTATCATAGAATATTTGAGCCAAGCCACAGGTACCTCAAAGCCCACTCTGACTTTTCCAGAAGGGATCTGCTGGGATCATGTCTCTCCTCCACTGAGCTTCATGGTCACGAAGGGGAAAACCCAGATGGAAGAATCCTCCTCAAAGCAGCTGCCTGGAACCTATCTGCTTTCTCAAGTGCCAGAACACTGTCCATGCTCCTTGTGGACAGAGTAAACATTCATGCTGATGCAAGCCCACAAGAGCACCCTGCCATTTACAGAGGAATGAGGAAGAACTGATGCGCACAGGCAGGGTTGTCACTCACCCACACAGGGATAGGTACAGCACAGTCACAGAGAGTAGCTCTGGAGACTTCCAACCCCTGATATACTGACAGAGAGAATCACCATACTCAGAAAGGCTTCTGGAAGCCAAGGAACTCCAAACAATGAAAATGGAAGGATGTTCTTCTGTAGGTCAGGTTACACCCACCATACTCACTCCATTGATACCAGCGAGGTTTCCTGCAGGATAAATTCCTGATCAGCAGAGTTAGAAAAATAAAATCTGACCCTCATGGGGGTTTTGCCATTGTTTTTCTTGCTGGGATATTTTTACTTCTGATATCATTATTTCTATTCTGGAACTCATTATTTCACTTGGTCTGCAGCTATCATACAACAGCCAACTTACAAGACTAAAAATTTAATGTTAAGAAAAACCCCTCAAAACTGAAAACTAGCAATCTGAACAAAGGAGGTCTAATGAAGTAACTATATGCAAACAAGGAGACTGCATAGGTAGAAGAAATGGAGAGAGAATAATAAGAAAATAAGCAGTTATAGGAAAAGATGCTTTGGTAACTTAGATAGGAAAATGGAAGACTTTTTGCTTGATATGTTTTTAAAGGCCAGTTGGACAGGCCAGGTTTTGGAACGTGAGAATTCTGCCCCTGGCGTGAGTGAGGCCCATAAGAAAAAAACACACTTCAAGGTCCAACTTTGTGGACACAATTTGTGCAGCAAATCCTCAATGTTTCTTGCCTAGTCTAAGTTACCAAGAGCCCAGTGATGGGAGGGATGGGGCTACCCCAGGCAATGCATGGAAGGGCACCCAGGCAGCCTGGGACACAGACCCTCCCTGCAGCCTTGCAGCACGTTGGGATGTTTTTGGTGCCTGCTCCTGGCTAAGTGTTTTTGATGTGTTTGATGCTTTCCAAAGCCACCTGCAGGGACTGGCTGAGCACAGCTCAGCTCAAGACTTACTTATAGATGTTTTTCCCTTGTGACCCGATTCATGTTTGAATTGCATTAGAAGCATGCAGTTCTGCACATCCCTTTGTGGGATCAGTGCCTCAAGCCATTCTGGTCATCTTCTAGACCATGGTTGTGGTTTTTCATGCCATATTGTTCCTACATGCCACATTCACCCCGAAATGCAGCTGGGTTTGCAGAGTTCAGACCCCCCCCACAAGACATGGGCTCAGCTAATGCTGCAGCTTCTTCTGAAGAGCACTTTCCCCAGACAGACTGACAGCAGCCACTCATCTCCGTGCAGAGGGACCCAGCTAACCTTCTACTCCTTCCTTTTGTAACACTACTGCTGCAGCCCAGGTTTCCTTCCCAGATCCAAATGAACTGAGCACATGCCAGTGCTATCAGCATGTGAATGTCTCACTTGCAGGACTCTGTTTTGCTCAGAAGACAAAATATCAAACCTACCTTACTGTGCTGGCCTGACCAAGGCTCACGAGAGCAAGTTGCGAGCAGCCAGGGTCACTTGTGTTCGTAGCCATTCAAGCCCAGGGGCAAAGTCTATTACAAGACTTATTTAGGGGCTGATTTAGAGCACAGAGGAGAGGGGACATCCAGGGTGGTGGCAGCAAGGGGACACATGGTTATGCTGGTACACACAACCAATGCAGAAGCCACTCTGCTGGGCTGGGGAAGACTGAGCTCCCCAGGAGGGCTGCCTGCACTGCCTGGTCCCAGAGCTGGATTTTCTCCTGGGAGCAAATCTGAGCTTATTTCGCTAAGTGCATCAAAAAGTAAAAAATAATAAACAAAAACATCAAGAAATGTAAGACAAAATTAGCTAGGATAAAACCTGTGTGATGGGTGGCATTATAAATGCCTAGGAATAATCACAGCCCACCCAAGACTATTTTCAAAGGAAAGTAGCTCAGCTTTGATGCCTTTGGAGTCCAAGGAGTTTGGCTTTTTGCTTAAACTCCTTCCATTGTGTTTCATGTTTTCTCAGGGGAAAACACAGGCGTCAGAAAAACACCCTTTTTAAGTAGGCTGCAGCTGAAGAAATGGCTTCATCTCCTGTGAAGAGATAAGAAGTGCTTTGCTTTTCAAGAGGTTGAAGTAAACAAAAATCAGCAATCAAGGGAATCAAAGTGCCCAAAGAGTCTTTGCTCACTGCTTGTCAGTGCTGAACAAGTTCTATTAAAACCAAAAAAACCAAACCAAGCCACAACTCCAGAATCACAACAGATGTTCAGGCACTCACGCTTCCCTGTCTGGCTACAAGAGGAAGAAGTGACATAGCAAGAAGTGATGCTGAAGTGTATTTTTCCCCAGGAAAACAAAAATAAAAGCTCTGTGAGAGACACATTCAAGACCTGCACCCTGTGGAGCGCAGCAGGAACATCGCTTGTGCTCACCACCGCATCCCTGCTCCCCACAGTCCCATGTGATGATGCATCAGGAGCCCCAGGGCTTTGCTCCCTGCTGTGAGGGCTGATGTTTGCCTCCATCCCCAGGCAGCCCTGCTCTGGCTGCCTCTTGCAGCTCCCTTGTGAGCCGGGACCATTGCTCAACCCTTCTGTCCTCCTCCCCAGGTGGTGGTGGAGGCTTGCTCCCGGCCTTCCAGTGTCACTGTGGTCTCCCACACCCTCTGATCATCCCCACAGCCCAGCCAGGGGAGTGCCAGAGCCAGCAGCACATCCCCAGGGCCACCCTGCCCATAGAAGGCCCCATGGAACCCTTGGGCAATTCCCTGCAGCGCTCTCATGAACTACCTGAGTTAGGTTGGAGGCCATGCAGGTGATGGCACTCAAAGGTTGACTGGCAGCACTCAAACACTCAAGCAAGGAGCAGATGGTGTCTTAGGAAGTGTTCCAGGTGCCTGGCCAGGGGCCAGAAACATGCTGGCCACCACACCAACTTATCAGCAGCAGACAACTCTGCAAACAGCCTGCAGACAAGCTGCTGCATAAATCACAGAGCCTCAGGCAGGGTGAGGAACTCCATCCACAAAGCACAGGGCAGAGAAATGCTGTTTCCTAGGCAAAGCAAGGCAGGGATGCAGACAGCAGCAGAGGGCACTGGGTGCAGCACAGCCCCAGCAGCAGCACGGCAGGAGGAGGCATCTCAGAGCCCTGCCTGCCACCCTCTGCTCCTGGCAGAGATGGACTCTGGTTTCTCAAGTCCAGCATTCATGTTTTAGCTCTGTATTTTCCTTAGGCTGGCCCTGTTCTTATTTCCCTCATGAAAACACAGCTCCAAGGTTTGTTCCAACTCCCCACAGTGCTTCCACACCCCTAACAACTTCATATCCCCCACACAACCCTCAGCCACTGCTGCAGACTGCGAGCCACTGTGTCCAGCGGGTCCTGCAAAGGAGCAGATGGGTACAAATCCTCTCTGCTGTAGCAGAAAGGCTACACAACAGGACAAGCCCTGCTCTATTGTCCACCAATATCTACCTCCCCATGTTCAGGTAATGAAGATTTCAGGTTTCTGCAACAGTCAGATGGACTTTGATGCTTTTTATGATTAAACGGATATGTCAAGCAGGGCTCTTCTAGATAAAGTGGCTTTCAATGAAAAGGCTGTTACTAGTCCTATAAATGATGGCATTATTTGAAACAGGAGAGTCATTAGCAAACCGTTGCCAATCAGCATTTAATGAACCAGAATACAAGAAAAACTGCTACCACAATTATCTGCTGTGGTAATTTTACATTTTCTTTTATTAAGCAAATGAAAAATAAAGTGACCACAATTATCTGAGATTCTAAATGAAGTCTCCCAGGCCTCCCACAGTTATTTGACTATGTGACCACTATAGAGTTTCCTTTGACTGCACAGATGATAACACAAGGCCACCCTGGGGTGCAGCACCACATGCATTGCATAGGAAAACACAAAAGAGAGTTTTACCTACCACAGGATGTGGGTACAACTATTCTGCAGGCAAGGACAAGATCTTGTCTTCACCAATATCAATGAGGTCCAGTGAAGTGACATCAGGCCAAACCTGGTGTCAACCAGAAGAAAAAGACCAGGTTCATTAGTTACATGAGGTCAGTGCCAGGCCCCTGGATGGCAGGAGGGCCAAAACAGGCCCAGAATCACTGTAAAGCCTCCAAAATACCCAGAGGAGCAAGGACATCCCCTTCCACCAGCATGCCACTCTGCTAAGCTGGGGTCAGTGAAGGGAATCTCCTGTTGGGTTGTGGTACCTGTGATATGACATAAATTAAAGGTGACTGTGCTGCTGCCTCCCAGGAGTGCCACCAAGGCTATCAAGGTTGTGCTGCTGCAGCCAGGAGGGCACTGAAACATTTCAGACTTCTGCTCTGCAGTGACCTGACACTGCTTGACAGACAGAGAAGACATCCAGCATATTGAGGCTGTTAGCAAGAGCCAGGGAACAACAAACAGTGTCGTGCTATGAAATTAAATTGAAATGCAATAAAAGTCTCACATGGGAAAATATGCAGATCAACTTGAACTTTGTCACTTTGCTGAATTACAGCACGTTTGGTGACAGGGATTGCTTTTCAACTGGAAAGTAACAGATTTTTCTCTCTGATGTTGCTGAAATCTGGACATAAAAAGCAGTTTTCTTAGGAAGTGACAGTAGAAATACAATAGAACTTCTAGAGGATGTTGCTTCCTTTCATTCAAAGGGATATCGGTTTTAAGGAGAATTGAAGTTTTAATCAAAGATTTTTCTTATGTTTGTCAAAAGCAGGGAAAAGTGACAACTGCTTGTTGGCTGTTGGCTCACGCTGAGCCAACCCTTTGAATATTATTCCAGTTGATTAAATTTGCATTGCTAATAGGGGAGAAGCCATATGCCTTGCACACCTGTAGAATACAGCTCCAGGTTTTGAAAGGTTATTAATGCACCATTGTGTTCTGGCGAGAAAGGATTTTGTCAGAGCGGGATGAGGAGCTGCTGGGGGTGCAGAGAGTCCCCTGCCACTGCTCCCCTTCCATGCTGTGCATGTGCTCCCTACACAGCTCACCCCAGAGCTGGCTACACAAGGGTAGCAGCAGGGGAGGGGAGAAACCTGCCTCTTCCTAGGTGAGAACCTGTTGGCTTCAGTAGGGAAGTGTCTATCAGGGCAGCAGGAAGTCTCACTCAGAAAAAGAAAAAAAAAAAAGGAAAAGAAAAGGAAAAGAGCATGCAAGAGATTTAAATCTTACAGAATGGCTTATAAAGATAATGGAATTGGTGCTCTCTGTATGGCTTCAGCTGTATTTTAAATGTCTTGGGTAAAACTGAGAGGTTTGTTTTTCCTGTTGTCCAGTTAAAAACTTTGTCATCACTGGAGATTGCTGAAATTATTGCTTTCTCCTTCAGGTCATATTCAAAAAATTAAACAGACTACTCCTACTCCCCTTAAGACTTCGTAGAGGGATTTTATCCTGATTAAAGCATTAAAAATTAATGCCACTCAGAACAAGTCCCTTTGGATTCTACAGACTGCAGCTATTGCCTGTCTCCTGCAGGTATTTCAGTCGACATTATCTGTAATTAACATTACGTGTCTTAGCCAGTGGCTTTTTGTCAGAGAATTTTCAGCAGTGTAAATGGGAGCCAGCTCTGCCTGCTGTGAAAACCTGCCTCAAATGCCAGGCAGATCCAGTCTTGTCCTCTTTCTGGTGTGCAGCTTTATTAGCAGTGAAACAAACACTATATTGAGACAATTTAGTATGCATTTAACTTTCCAGGCTAAGGATCCTGCTAGGAATCACTTCTCAACACTCACTCCCACCCCTGCCACATTCAGGCTCAGACACCATTTGCTTTTTCCACTTAAAAGCTGTTGTCTGGGGAGAGGACAATGCATTCCAGGAAACTCAGCTGAGCTCACTCTGTGTTCGATACAGGTGGGAAAGTGTTTGGTCTCAAGATGAAAAATGATTACCAGGAACTCCTATCCACCCCCAAAAGAGCCCTGGGCAAGCATTACTTTCACCAGTTACCAACCCCATCAATCCAGCCTCAGCATTTGGGAATTACAAGTTTCACTCTCCCCTGAATTTCCAAAACTTTACTGGACTCACTGAGAACCCTTTAGGGACAGTCAGACCATGAAGTTCTTCACAGCAGTGGTGCAGAGAGTGTGATAAAGAGACAGAAATGCAGGCTGGTATTTGTTTACAGGCATGTATGTGCATTCTCCTTCCTCCGTGGGTGTCTCTGGACATTCAGAAGGAAACTTAACTTGAGTGCACTTTACCTAAAGCACACTGATAGTCCTGACCCAGCAAAGAGGAATCAGCAGGACAAACACTGCTTTCTGTGTGAAAGCATACAGGAAATACCTGTTGTAATGAGCACAGGGATGAGTCCAGGCAGCAGCATCCAGAGTGCAGCCAAGCAATGCTGGAGAATGTGAGCTAGTGGTTCCCTCCACAGTCACTGGGAAGGAGCCCTGCAAGGCAAAGGGATATGGGGAGGGAGTTGAAGTGGCTACAGGTGACACCTCTGGCCCAGCATTTGTGAAAATCAATGCTTTCCTGCAAATACCTAAGGAAAAACTTGGCACTTGGGACCTTTAAAGACTCAAAGGAGAGCTGCCCTGTTTGTTGGCTATATTAATGCATATATTAAACTTGCACTGCTTTGGTCCCCCCTGTACTGGCTGGAGAGAGGCAGCATTGGCTGCATCTTTTTCTGATGCACAATGCCTGTCCCTTCCCACCTGCATACCTTTCTTGGATTTAAAAATACATCTGCATCAAGACAGCTGCTTCCTATCACGATACCTGGAATCACAGGTTGCCTTAAATAAAGGATGTTTTTCAGAGCTGGCAAGAACACTGCTGCGGTCAGTTTGTCAGAAACTTTTGCTTGGGTTCATTAACAATTTGCCTTTTTTAATTGCAAACTCATTTAGATTTGATAAAGCTTGTTGTCAGTTTCCCAGAAATGTCTGAGGTGATAATTGCCATATTATTCAGAAAAACTTTCATTTCAACTTATTTGCCAACTTATGAGGTGTTTTTTACATTTCTAAACTGAAAATATCTGGGATAACAGACAAGATGAAGGAGGCAGTGGTGGCATGAAATGGCTTCAAAAATTCCACATTGTTGACCTTACACAAGGCAGAAATGTCAAACTCTCAAAATTAGTAGTAGTACAAGATATCTAACCACCCAAAGGAACCTATACTGATGCCTTAATGCCTGTGCAGGGCTCACTGGAACATCAGCCCTGGTCAAGATGTTGATGGAAACCTGCTTTACCTAGAGTTCCAATGACTCAGCCATCCCAGCACAAACGAGGTGCCTTCTCCTGTGACAGCCCACCCCAGCAGCCAGCAGGGCTCTCGAGTCTTGCATGGATGCACAAGCTATTCCTGTTGCCATTCCCAGAGCTGTAAAAGTGTCTTTGTGGTTGGAAAAGGCTGATTCCAGCAAAGGGCAGCTCATCTCTGTTTTAAGAAGGGCACAGAGCACAGATTCCTAAGCTTTTCCTAAGCTTCTACAGTGTTTACTCCTTCCCAGACAAGATAACAACAACCAAGGAAAGCAACAATTGCCATGTTACTGCAATATTCTGAAAATACTCCACTTCCTTTGGTAAAGGAGCACGTTACTAACAAATGTACAGGAGTAAGATTGAAATTAGGCTGCAAGGTAGTGAAAAATGTGCAAGGACTCAAAACAATTCCCAGCAGAACAACAGAGCCTCTTCCAGGCTCAGCACTGACATCCCACATCTGGGACAGCTCATTAAAAACACCCACGGTACAGAGCAAAGCCTGAGCTAGGGATGGGAGCAAAAACTCAGTGGAAGAGGTCAGAGCCCTCTTCAAGGTGAGCCAAGGCCACTCAAGTGGTGTGAGCTGCAGAAGCCATCGGCACAGTCAGCCTTAAGAGACAGCTAACAAGGCACAAAAGCATCCTTTTAGGAACAAAGGCAACCCCTCCCGAGCCACACTGCATGCTAAGCTCAAGGACGTGGTGTGTCAGCACACAGAGCTCCACTCTCTACTCTCTAACTTGGAAAGGGCCTTGAATGCTCTGTTTAAATTTAATTTATAGACAAGAAACCCAAAGTTTCTTAAAAGAGCACATCAATAAATTAGCATCAAATTTTGCTGCCTTGTCAAGGATTAGCAGTTTTAATCCATTTCAAGTATGAATTGGGAATTAGAAAATAGTGCTGAGATATTAATAACAAGTAGTTCAGTGTGTGCCCTTAATTTGCTTAAATTTAAAAGGGCTGGTAGGAATTTTTATCCAGTGGAGATAAAGCTGAGCACATAGAATAAAAATGTCTTAATGGCACAACATACCTAGAGCTTTTGTGCTAAAGCTCAGTTTTTCTATTGTTTTCTACATCAGATATTTGCTGGCTACCTGAGGTCTTCTGCTAAATCCTTCTGTCACTGATGGTTGCTGTCTCCAGCCATTCACCTCCTCTTTCCATCAGCCACTGGGAAGGGAACTGAAGACGTGCTTGAATAACCAGAAGTTGCCTGTTAGAGCCTGTAGTTCAGAGTGTCATAGGATGCTCATACACTCACATCCTCTCTGGACACACGACCTGCTCACTCAGGAGCCTCCAGCCAAAATGCTGCACTTCCAAAAGCAGAACAGGTGTGGATAAAGAACGTAAGATACACCAAAGGGCTTTTAAACTGATTGTCAGCACCTCGGGGATAAAATTTACATACCCCAAGGTGTTTGGAGAACACCCACAAAGCCTGCTCTCCAGCACAGCCCCATAAATCACTGATTTAATGGGTGTTAATGGGCTGGTGCCTTCAAAGCTTTTCAGTCAGTGCAGATGTTTCCTCTCTGACAAACCACTTTGATCATTTATGCTACTAGTTATTTTTAATTCAGAAAATGTCATATTAATTGTTTGAAATGTGCTGTACAACAGGCCATGGTATTGTTGATTGCCTTCCCAAAACTCCTGCAAAACAACTATCAAAACTTTGGTCCAGGCACGTAAGAAGGAAATGCAATTAATATAAATTGAGTTGTAAGCTAAGGTTCAGTTTCTCCTCCCAGATAACAGTAGATGCCATAAGGCTAAGTTGTGCAAAGAACTTGAAACAAGACTCTGATATTATGGTCATAAATCACAGTGCTTTGGCAAAACCTCATTTGCAAAATGCACCTCATTCCCACGGCCCTCTCCATTGCACAGGAAAACACAGAGGTGCTCCAAAACCAAGAAGAGATTGCACAACTAAGGTGAAGAGAGCAGAGAGAGACTGTGCTCATCAATAGTTACATTCCAGTAGCAGAAAACAGTCCTCTTTTTTCCTAGGCAGAATGACAACAGGAGAAATCTCATCATGTCACACAGTCACTGTACATTACATCTCTAATCTTGCCTGTCCAAAGTTTTTCAACAGCTCAGTGCATTTTCCCTTTCAAAAGAACTGCTGTAGCTTATCTGGAGCATAACAAGTAGGGTGACAAAAACCCAGAGCTAAATCCAACAGCTGTGGATCAACCAAAACTACTGGCACTGGCTGACACATCAGCTCCCTGCAAAGAGGGACAGATGATCAGCTCAGGTGCTCCATCAGTGACACTGAATGCTGCTCAGGAGATGAGGTTCCACCATGGGATGTGCAGGACTGCTGACTGGTTCCAAATGTTTTGCAGATAATAAACTGTTCCTAAGTAAAATTTTTCTGATAACATAAGAAACTTTTTTGGCTGATAAAATTTAAGCTATTTAGTAGTATTTTCTATCAACCACTTCATACCTTTACTAGGATCTCTTATGCTAAGATTAAGGAATTCACAAAAACATTAGGAAACATGGAAAGAAAATTGTTAAGATGATATTTGTCCTGAGTTTCACCTTGTTTTGGAATAAGGCATAACAAAATGAAAGTAACCCTTTCAAAACAGAGGTACAGGTTTAAATTGCTCCTAATTAAAAAATAGTTGTAAACAATCTATTTAAATGCAACTACTTGAATGAATGAGGGGAGGAGGTGCATCCCACCTTCTCCCTTCATTTGAAACAGGCCAAATCAGCTTACTGCACTTCCAAGTTGTTGACATTATTCCAGAAGTAATCATGTTGCTGTCTAGCCAGGGAAGATTGATGCCTATCTGTGCTGACAGACATGCTGATGCCTCTTCTCCTTAGGTTTCCAAGGTTATGGTTTGACAGTCAATTAAAAAGTTCTCTCTTCCCTGACAAACTGTTGGGCTCCACTGACTTTCTCCTGCCTCTTCCCTACTGATAAAACACCTTCACATCGTTGCCTTGACCACAGGGATTTTATGAGTGCCCTATTTCAGCAGCCTGTTTTGGGATGATTTTCTTCAAGCTCTTCTGCACCATGGAGAAGCACCACAGCACCCACAACTGAGCACTGCCCACGTCTCCTGCCAAGGTGACAGAGGGACACAAATGTCATAGCTGCTCTCACTTACACAGGAGCCTCAACTATATACCACAAAATTGCTGGTTCCTTGCTGCCACTGCCAACCCTGCCAGAGAAGGACGGATGGGGATCTGTCCCCAGAGCTCTGCCCTTGCCTCTCCCTTCATGGCAGAACTCATTGCAGGACCCAAGAGAGCAAACCTGGACAGCACAGGAGATGCCAAAGTTGCACATTCCCAGCTTCATTCTTCTACCTGTAGATGGCATGGATATACCTTGCTATCTCTAGCAGCTCTCCACTCCTGCTCCCTTGCTTAGTAGGCAGCCTCCTGGAGATCAGCACTTTTAAACGTGAAGTACTATCCAGTGGGCGAAATTAACTCCCACCAGATGATACAGGACCTATATAAAGTATCTGCTTAGAATACCAACGCTTTTAAGGGCAGTGAAAGTAATACTCAAGTGGGAAACAACTGTAGGGACTATTGCACTTGGCTTTGCAGTAACATCTTTATGCAGTGATTTCCCACGGCAAATGGAGTTGTCTGCAGAGCGAAAACCAAAACCTGACATGTTTTCAAAGAAACAAACAACCAGGAGAAAGCCATCGGAGCAGAATCCAAGCTACACAAAGTGTAGGACTATGCCTGTGAACCTCACCCACCGAGACGTCCCTCAGCAAATACTACTGCTGAGACAAGCTGTAGGAGGCTGTTCTCAGGAGAAGCCGCCTATCCTGCTAAATTTGTTACTGTGCCTGTGTAGCTTTGGACTTCTTAGCAAAAGTTATTTCATTCCCTCAAGGTTCAGAGCAGCGCTTAGTAAGAATGACAGGAAACAGTCAAAAATCCTAGCAAGTGTGACTGCCAGGAGAATGAGGTACCCTTGCATTTCTGTAACTCTCACTTCCCCTCCCTCCCTCCACAATTTAACCAGCTAAGCACCTTTGTAAATCAAAACCACAGCATCTTTCTTTAGGCACTCCTGAAAAGTTTAGCCTTAACCTTAAGTAAAAACCACTCAGATTTATTTTTCCCCAAAAAACATTTCAATATTTTTTGGCATTTGACTGAAACAAGGGATTTACTCCATGCAGAAAGCAAATCTCAAACAGAACTTAATACCTTCAGATGAGAACGCCCACAAAAGTGACTGTGTCTGCAGAGAGCTGGAGGTTATCTGTAAAAACCTGCTTGCTGCAATGCCTTTCCTTTGCAGAAAAATAATAATGATATTAATTTGGGGCATTTTGTTTAGCTGCAGCGTTCAGAAGCTATTCCTGCAAAGGCTTCTCACATGGTGCCATTAGCACCTACTTGCAATGCACCAAATTAAATGTGTAGGCAGGATTGTGGAGAAGTGAAGTCAAAATAATTCATATGTGCAACTACCTAGGACACTGCTTAAAAGACACAACAGAAATCTTGCACATAACTTAAAACTTCTCACAGTCATTTCAGTAAGACTCCAAAATTTTCTCCTATACTAAGAGCACCAAGCAGCTTCAGGTACCTTCAACTCCTGACTTGGACAAGTAACCTCACCTTAGAGCAAGAGCTATCTGCTCAGTGTATCCTTATTTTACCTCTCCCCACACCTGAGGCCAGCTCTGCTAGTCATTGCAGGACACATAAATCACACACCCTTTTGGAAATGAAAAAGCATTTGAAATCTGGACTGACTTCACACTGTGGACATGCCAAAAGTTAGAAGAATTAAGTTGGCATAAGAAACAATAAGCATTAAATCATGCCTGCATTAGGGACAAGGGTTCACTCTGAAATAAATACTGCTCTGTTATTTTGTTTTCTCATTCTTTGTAGAGTTGAGGAAGGGGGGGAATGACAGATTTAAAAAATTACATAGAAGACAATATTTTAATTGCAGCTTTTAAATTTTGAACTTTGAAAATAACGTCCATATTCTTCAATGGGTTTGAGAAATGCTAACCTTCATTCTTAAGTGACTAAGATATCTCATTCACATTCATAAAATCCTGATTCACTCTGTAGCATGAACCACAATGGACTGTGTTTATCCTTTATAAAGATCAAAGGAAGCAACTGGCAATGCAATTAACTTCCTTTTAATGCATAAGAAAATATAGAGATTTCCCTGAGTGTGCAGAGATATCACACATATTAAATACCCTGCATCGAAATTCAACCTTGTTTAAAATAAAAAGCCACATGGAGAAATGGGACTGGAGCACAACACCATTTTACAGACCTGTGAAATATTCAGAGTTGTTTTTTCAGCCAACATGTTTCAGTTCAAATCAGAACACTAAAGGACAGTGCCAGAAGCAGTTTCATCTAGTGTACCTAGACTTCATACCAATTTAATCAAGATAAATTGACACTGCCTTATAATTTACTGTACCTGAGGGTTCCATAAACACCTCTAGCTCGTGTTGTGCTATGCAAATTATTAAATGAATACAGAAATGAAGACAAACCTCTCTAAGATGTTCTAAATACTGAAAAGAATAATTAAATTTGATCTTAGCTCTGCATTTTGGTATTTGATTTCTCAACTTTTAATATCAAAATAATCCTCCCCCCCATATTTATAAAGCATACTCATTCTCCAATTCTGTCCCTCCTAAAGATAAGTAATTGCACAATCTGTCCCCTGCATTCATTTAGCTGAGAATGTATCCACAGGCTCTGAGGGAACTGGCAGAGGGAGTGACTAAGCCATCATATTTGAGAAGTTGTGGCACTCCACTCAAGTTCCCACTCATTATAAAAGGGGAAACATAACCCCCATTTTTAAAAAGGTAAAAAAAAGACACAGGGAACAACAGGAACAGTCAGTGTCACCTTGGTGTGCCTCAAGATCACGGAGTAGAAGCTCCTTTCTATGCTAAGGCACGTGGAAAATAAGGAGGTGGTTGGTGACAGCCAATGGTTTCACTGGAGGCAAAACATGCCTGACAGATTTGGTGGCATTCTATGATGGGGTTGCAGCAGTGGTGGACAACAGAAGAGCAGCTGACATCTCCTTGGGCTTGTGCAAAGCGTTTGACACTGTCCTGCACAACATCCTTGTTTCCAGATTGGAGAAACACGGATCTGATGGGTGTGATTCCCTGGTGCAAGGCGTCCCTGCCCATGGCAAGGAGTGTGGAACTGTATTGTGAAGAATGACGCTCCACGGTGTAGAATTCTGAAGATTTATTAACAGAAAATAACAACTGGGCATGCTCACCATACAGACACACAGCGCTGGGTGCGTGGCTGGTCCGGCCAGAGGCACCCCCGGGCCCGTGCTGCTGCTTTTACACCCTCCGAGGTCAGTGAGGGGCTCAGACACACTTATCCCATCACGGACCTGAGGTCCTGTTCCGCCTCTGTCCCCGCCCGCTGGGGCCGGCCCGAGCTGGTCCCAGCCGTGGGAGCAGCTCAGCTCTGGGGTGGGGAGGGAACTCATCCTGGCTGCGTCCTGACCCACACTGCATGGAGCTTTCGGGAGAGTCCCAGTCAGCCTTTGTCGGCCACTTTGTCCATAGTCCCCAGTACTGGAAATTATAATAATTCAGCATTATTCGCTAATTTTAATAATGGGAACATTTGTCAACTATAACAAGGGCATTATAACAATAATGGGGAGGTTACAAAGAAAGGGAACATTACAAGAATAACCAGAACATTTGTAACATGCAACTAGATCTAACTATAAACTCATTAAATATAACATGAACAATTAACCATAACTCATTAACATATAACAATTAATTTCTTAACCTCATTAACGGCTTTAACCATAACCAAATGTACTTTGGTACGAAAGCCAACTCCACCTTTTGCTGTTTATAACAGTATGATCTTTAAGGTCCCTTCAAACACAAGCTGTCCTGTGATTCTATGATTACTCATGCCAAGTGTTCCTTTAGATCCACTGCAACCAGAAACAATGTGCCTTCTATCCTCCAGCACCACCCCAAAGCTCACATTTTGAATATGTTTGGTCAAGTTCTCCTATCATTCTCCTAACAGAACTGCAAAAATACAGGGTTTTTTAAAAATAAATGAACTATTTTTAGTAAGGTACAGAGAGTCCTTTGGGTTCAGCCATTCCCCATTCCTGGTCATTCTCTACCCTGAACGCAGTTATATCAAAACAACAGAAGTGCTAAGGGCACAGAAGGTGCCCTTGACTGTTTGGGGTGAGCCAAGCAATAACTCATTTGCCTCTTAGGCACACTCAGTTATTTTGTTGTTTACAGCTGTATACTCAGGGCCAGCCTGGGGCTCCTGAAGAGCTTGACCACTATGGCCAAGGCAGCTAATTTTTTTACCAGGGGCTTGCAGTTCACTCCTGGCCTATTAACACCTGGTTATGGTCAAACTTACGGCAGTATCTCAGCCTAAATAAAACTGTGGGCAACCAAATGATGGTAATTGTCTCAACCATCTCACCTATGTCAAAGTCTTCTCTGAAATGAATGATCTAAAAAATCTCCTACACTCAGCTACAGGCTGCTGTGAAGAAATAACATTCACCATGGAAAATAAGTGTCAAACTTGGAACACAAGCACCCTTATAAAGTTGATAAGCTAGAGTTGCCAGAAAAATAGTTTAGAAAAGCTGCGTTGAGAAAGTTGACATTGGCATTGATCACTAATCCCCCAAATCAAGGGAGTGAAGTCTGTGAGCCTCTGAGGACCTCTCTTTGTACAAGGGTTTGTAAAATAAGATTGCAAACAACACTTTTTACCGTGCCTGACCATTTCTGGATCTCACAGCAGAATAATGTGGCTGAAGAGAGAAACCACCAGGGAACAGTTTTTATTCTGTTTTTCCTGACACCCACTAGCATCATTCAGTGTTGACTTCTGAAAAATGGAATGCTATGGGTGTTTCAGAGGACTGCAAGAAAATAGATGGCCAGAAGAAGCAGATGGATCTGAAACCATAATCTTGCATGAACCCAAGAAAAATCACAGAAAGGCTAATATGCTATGCAAGCACAAAAGAATTAAGATTGTAACATAACTGAATATTCCATCAAGATAACTCTGTTGGGAAACTCAGCTCTGTCTGACAGAGATGACCCTGTTGGTTCAACATGCTTCTGTATGGATTTTTAGTCAAGTGAGTGGCTTTATGCCTGCTGGTGTTGCAGGACAATATGGTCTGAAGTCAGCATTATGGATACATCAATGGAGATGAAAGTTAATTGAAAGACCATTAACTGATAAATCACAAGAAGCAGTTGCATCATTATAAACCTACTTACACTGCAAGGTAAGTTCAGGCAAGTCACTCTTGATTTCCCAGCAATAAGGAGATACACAAAAGGGACACCAACAGCTGGCAGGCTAGCAGTAGCCTCATTAGGTCTGTGAACTCCAGGCCAAAAAAACTAATTTCACATTAGATCTGAAATGAAGACAACATGTTTACAAAGCCTGATACTTGCTCCAATCCTTCTGCAGAGAAAGGACATTCATCTGTCTCTCCCAGCTGTGCTGCCAATGGAGGAACTTCTGTAGAGCATTACCTGACAGGCTTCTCTTCCTAGAGACATGTTGGCTGTATAGATTCTCTCCTTGCCAAGCCCCCTTGGATACCTCTTTTCCTTGTACCTGAAGATACAAAGGCTCTTTGAGACCACTCACCCTTCTAGTATGTCACTTTATGCACTCCCTGGGTTCTCACAGTCAAACTGTGCCTGAATCCTGCAAACTCCTTCCAGATAAACTCAATGCACAGACTCTTTTCTACCTTCACCTAACCAACATTGTCATCTGGGTTGTTGTTTCATGTCTGGATCACTGACTTCCCTCAAGCTTGAAAAACATGCTCTTGCCCTACATGCTTCTGCAGAATATGATCTGACAAGGGGTGTGAACTCCTACACATATTCCTACTAGAATCTCATTTCCAGGTTTATAAAGTAGGGAAAAAAGTAAAAAATTTCCCAGCCATACTCAATCTCTGAAATGCAACTTTCACAGTAATTTCTTGATCCACTAGGATTGTATTTGCTATTCATGTGAGTGTTAACACAGCAGGAATAATAAGCCTGTCCTAACCAACACTGCTGCTTCTCATTTGCAGAAGGGCTGATGGACAGAACTGAACATGCCTCCAGACTGCCAGAACTGCATGACACACCATCCTTTCAGCTTTCAGAAAAAAAACCACATTAGTGATTTATTCATCCAGCAAAAGTTGTGATAAATCAGCATTGCCCAGTTCTGGGGCATCAACACCTACTGACTCTCACATTGCTGCTAAGTGCATCCCTCCTGAAGTGATGGGCATTCTTCCCCCTGGTACCCCAGGACATGCAAGTGCAAATTACAAAGCAAAAATGCATGACTCTATGGTCCTCAAAGCTTGTCACCTGCTGGGAGACTCCTCTGCTACTCAGTTTCACTAGGGGAAAATATCTGGGGCCAGTAAAGGCTCTGCTGATCTCTCATTGTTGTCCTCCTTTACTCACATAAGCCTGGCCCACACTAAAATCCCACTGGAAGCTGAGAGTAAATTCAAAGTAGCCCTCAAAGAAGAACCATTATTACCAAAAGAAGAAGGTGGCCTGTTCAAACTAGTTAAAATTTTTTAAAAGTACCAATTCTTGGCCTGGGGCAGTTTTATGCCTAGCCTGGAGGCTCATGTCCTTAATCACAGCAGGGCAGCACAATGGTAGTTTCTTAGAAAACAGGGAAATGTGTAATCCCACCTCAGCAAGAAACAAAGACGAGCCATGTAAATACAGTCTCTTGGACACCAGCTGATGCTCCACACATGTTGCCTTTCCCTGGTCTTAAAAATTAAAAGCCAGACACAGTTAAGAGGAAAAGGGGTTTTTACCTCGGTATTTATTTAAGGATCCTTAAAGGTGCACCCCTTTGTCTGGGTGGAATGTGCTGAAATGCACCCCCATGATAGACCACGTGTACAATTTATAGGCCTTGCAAATTAGCATATCTATCAAAGACTCCCCAGTGAGAGGCTTGAATGATCCTCCCATCCTGAGGAATTCTCCCCTGGCTGGGTTTACCTTAGCTTACAGGATGTGTTCTAGAAGGGACCTTGGTTTCTAGGGCTTTCTGGCCCCTAACTGCAAAACCTCCAGGATGTTTGGCTTCCTGGTTTAACAGAATATTAGGTCTGTGCTAAATTACCAAACTTAAGAAATTACAAGTCTGTATACTAAAAGCACTGAGGATACATAAAAGGATCCATAAAAGCTATATAGAAGGGTATATAAAAGGGGTATAAAAGAAAAGGCAAAAAATCATCATGGCACACACATCTGTCCATACACAGCCTGGCACCTCCCTTGTGGCACATCCCCCTGTCCCCACCTTCCTCAGAAAAATGACCTTTACAAAAAGTCCTGATGACTTTGCAGCTGCAGACCTACAACTTCAAATCTGGAAGATGACATTTTCTTTATGCATAATCCTGGTAGCAACAAAACACATTTTATTTACCAACATCAGCCCAAGAGGCAGGATTCAGACCTACTACTGTGGAAGAAAGCAAATTCAGCACACAATTTCAATTACTTGGGTTAGACAACTGATTTCCATTACTGCTAATGGGATTTATGCATCCACTCAACTGAGCATGGTGCTGAAAATCTGCACCTCATCCTGACCCCAGAAGTTTTTCTTCCCCATACAGCTTTTAAAGAATAGAATAGAATGCAAATAAAATGAATGCTGTGTTAATCACTGCCTTAGCATTGGGCCATTAGCAACGCCTCTGCCTCTCTGGAATGGCTTATTTTATTTTCAATAGACATCTGTCCCCACTCCAGTGATGAAGCTGTTGTCCCAGGTAGCCTGCCCTGGGTTTATATGCTGCCTCTACTGGCAAGTTCTGCTTTCATTCCTCTTCCTAAAGGTGTGAAAGCTCAACTGCTTTGAGATCCTTGGCTTTGTCAGACATCTTCCAGAACTTCACCTTTCATTGCTGCTGAATTAACACTGCATGCAGAATCTCTTCCTTCAGCTGTTTCCTACATGGAAGGCAGAGCTCTGAAGGAACAGTCTCCCCCAGGAGGTGCTGGGACAGAAAATCTCCTTAACAGCACTGTGCTGTCACTAATGCTCAAAAAGCACACAATCGTATTTTTCAGTGTTAACAAACAGTTAAAACTTGAATTGCAGCAATGAAAATGAGAATGTCAACACCTCTTTGTCTCTTGGATGATTTCCAGACTAGCTCTGTTTATTTAATAAGAAACCATGACATGGCCACCTGTTCAACGAAGTCTCAGCAAGCCTCTTACTAACCTTTGCATTTCATTTTTCTTAAACTGTTTATAGGCACGGGAGGGCTCCATCCCAACCAGAGTCTTGGAGATTCCTGGTAGTTTTTTTAAAAGGTCAAAGTGAAAGGGAGTGATTGTGTGCTGAAGCAGAGGCAAAGCTCACAGGAGCTGTGTCCTGCACAGGGTGAAGCACGGAGGGATGACATCAAGGAAATTCTAGAGATTTTATTCTTGTTGCTCAGTTTGGTTGTGTTTTCACACCAAGGAGTCTGTGAAGCAGGTACTCCAGTAATGGACTGTGAGGAGAGGTTAGGGTTAATGAGTTGGACAAAGTGGTTAGAGGTGAAATTGCATGGAATAACAGATCTCTACGAGAGTGTGCTATGGGACTGGACTCCCACATCCCTGCTGCTGACAGGAAAGTGAAAAAACATCATCCTCCATTTCTGCTTTGACTTGTCCTTCTCAGATAGACCCTCTCCCCCCTCTCTAGCCAGTTTGGTCACTCCAAGAGCATTGTGACACTTTCATTCTCTTAAAAGCAGTGAACTGTTTTCATTTAGATGTCACCTAAATATCATCTGGATTAAATTTAGCTTTGCAAGACACAATGTCACTCCATGCTGTAGTAAGTCCACTGTTGATGGAAGCTGCCCCCAGTGACACATGTGTCATGTAGATGGTCCTCCTGACCCCACTGAGCTGGGATATCTCGACAGTCTTGACCATCCTACAATCTACTCCTGGATCTGTCAGAGGGCATAGAGAAATTTTTCCTGTTTCTTCCAAATAATAAACTAGTGTAACCTGGCCTTAGTGCAACAATCACAGCAGGTCAATACAACACTTTCAGGTATTTGGAAGTCACACCCCAGATCTAGTGAAGAACCTGAAATAGCTATAGGCAAAGTTTTAACAGCTTAAATCCCAGTCTAACAAGCGCGGAGAAATAGTTTCTGCGCAAGCTTGTACTTCAGGTAAAATTATATTTCCAGGGCAGCCAAAAGAGCAGAAACATCCTTGGACATGGCATTGAGAAGTCCCTTGCCCATATCCCAAATGTAAATGGGGTCTGGGCTCCTTGGAGGACCAACTCAGCAGTGAACCCTGAAGGGCCTAAAGGAACCCCTTCACACCCAGGCTGAGCAGTGGAGCTTTCTCTGTGAAATAGAGGGAATTATTTAAGCCCAAAGCTGGACAAGGAGCCACCATAGGTAGCTGAAGCAGAGGCTAAGAAGGTTCTGTCTCAAATCCTGCTCCCCTTTGGATACTTCCAGCCTAGTGGTGTTGCAGTAGCAGTGCAGACCCCCCGACACAACAAGGGTAGGGCAGCTGACGTGAGCCTCAGTTTGCTCAGGTACCATCCATTCATCCTTCAGAAACAGTCTGTGCCTCTTGGTAGATTTGTGACCAGGCCATGAAATTAAATAAATGAAATAAATAATAATTGTAATTTAAAAAAAAAAAATAGCTGAAAGGCTGAAGGACATGACTGAAACCAGGCTGGGGAACCAGCTAATGCAGAGTTTGGTTTGGAAATGGCAGAGACAACTGTGAGAGCAAGGTATAAGAGGCAGAGATCAAAAGAGAATAGACAAGCACAGCAGCAAGTACAGGCATCAGATCATAATTTAAGATTAGTTTCGGGGACATAAAGGACCATTGTTATTAGTTTCATGCAGGTGTTAGAGACACCTCCTGCACTCTAAAACAGATTCTGTACTAAGGGCTTTAAAAGTCCTCAGTCCTCTCACACTCATGTCCTTTAGGTCACAGAAATCACTTTAAAGTCAGCAAGGAAAAAACACCCTGCTGTCTTCCGACAACTAAATGGGGCATACCCTGGTGCTGTCAGCAAGATTGAATGTAGTCTCTGTGCTCCGAGAGACCATAAATCCCTTTATTGGCACAGATTACCAACCTGATTGCTTGCATACAGATTAATGCAGCAGCATGAGTCCTCTGGGTGACTGCTGAGCAGGGAAAGCAGGAGGGGGGAATTTATTTGCTTGGAAGCTTGTGATATTTATCTATCAATCACCAAGGAAAAAACATTTCATGAGCTTAATTCCAAAAATATCTTTGTATACAGAGAACAGAGAGCTGAGAAAATTACCCAGATTAAAAGAGGGAAGGAAACAGCTCTGTAGCTGCATACAGGAAAGCCCAAAGCTGTGCCAGCTGCCCAGGGTCCACGTGCTCTGACACCACACCTGAGGTCTCCCCCCAGCTGTGGGATTTCCTAACCTACCTCACTCTGGCAGTAAGTAGCAATATAAGGGAGAGCATGGCTGAAAGAGGAGAGCTAACACATGAAACAATCATTCATCTTCTTGAGAGCCTTGGCAAATTCATTCCATTTCCACTTTTAATTCACCACTAAATACGGTGAATTGAAGAGAGGTTGTGAAACCTTTCTCACAGTGGGGAAGATGAAGGGGCAGCCCCTCACATGTTTAATTAACTCTGCATTGAATGGTGACCTTTGATAGTTTACCACCTCTATTTCATGCTCCTTACCCAGTCCCTGCCTTGCTGATGTGATGAGCCATAGGTGGCACAGTGTAAGTCCCTCAGCCCAGGCAGGGCTCTACCCTCCCTTGCTCCCAAACACCAGAGATGCTTCTGCCACTGCTGACAGAGCACTCATGCCCAGCTGTGTGACTGCAGAGGGGAGCCAGCTGCCAGCCTGTGACACACTGCACCTCTAACCAAGGGCTGCCACTGAAAAGGTTCCAGCGACTCCACAGAGAGCCAAGCCAGGAGCTCAGGGCTTTTCTTCTCCAAGAGGCTTCCAGGAAGACTAGGGACCTACTGCTAAACCAACTCACCCAATTTAAAGACCTGCCTGGTTAATGAAGCATTGCTGTGATACTCTAAAGCAGGTAGGTGCATGGCTGGCACCCAAGTCAGTTTGGGGTCCCACACCTGACCTGCCTAACGCCAGCATGTTTTTGGCAGCTGGATGTACTAGCTGGGCACCCCGGGAAACTCAGTCCCCACACTTGACAACTGGCCTCAGACATGAAAATGTGACTTAAAAATATAGACACACAAACTGTGTTAAACTAAGACAGCAGCACGCTGGGGTTTTTTAATTTTATTTTTTATTTTTATTTTACTGAGCTTGGCTCTCTCTGAAATTTTTTACTAATGAAATTGCTTGAGCAAGTTTCTCAGGAGACAATTAACATCACAGATTCATTTAGCAAAAGGGAATTCTTCTAAGCCAAATTTACTCTCATGCATTAAAATTGAGATATGCTGCTAAATACTTTGTCTTGCCCAAAGAGAAGACTATAAAGCCAATAATAAATATGATGATATATTTACCAAAGAACTAGAGGGAAAAAAATTGAAATGATATGTTCCTAAATAAATTTCAGTGTTGGGAGAAGAGTCTGGTTCCATTTCTGAAGTAGATACTGCCACTTGCACCACCTGTGTTTCACCCTGTTCAATGTGGATCACAGAATCAGAATGGTTTGGGTTGGCAGGGAGCTGTAAAGCTTCCAGTCCAACCCCCCTGCAATGAGCAGGGACATCTTCAACTAGAACAGCTCAGAGCCTGATCCAACCTGACCTTGAATATTTCCAGTATAACTCACTGTTGCAGCTTTCTAAAAGCAACAGGAGCAATAATAACAACAACAAAATATCATAGTCATCAGCACAAAAATATTCCAGCTATCACTCGACATTTTTGTTAATTGTATTTTGGACTACAGACAATATTTATTTTCTGACTTGCTACAGTTACTCTGTGTGGACCATAAAAAAGTGACTTTACTTGGGAGAAAAGAAAATATTATCTATGAGAAATGTTGTTGCCAAAAGGGAAAAAAAAAAAAAAAAAATCTTCCAAAGTAACTTCAAAATATTTGTGTTCAGGCAACAGGCCACCATTTTAAAGTAATTTGATTTAAAGAGAAAAATGACAATATCATAGCAGCGCTATCTGGATACAATCCAGTAAAGTAGACTTAATTCAGGACTTGGATACAAAATTGGGCCGAAAACTTGAAAGGAAAAGTAAGTATTGACTTGCAGTATTTGCAATTATCTTACTTTTAAAGGTTTTAGAAGTTACATGCGGAGGATTGGTTGGCACAACCTAATGGTGATGTACCAGTGCTCCATGCTGGTTTGCAACATCCTTCTGAGAGCATCCAGCCCTCCACACTGATCCCTGCAAGGGAAGCATGTCAAGAGGTTGGTTCAAAATGAAAATGAGAGGAAAGAAAGTAGGAGCAGTGACAAGACTGTCACTGAGCATCTGGGCAAAATTAATGGACCCTCCTCATCCCTATTTTCCCTCCTCTCCCAGGAGGGCAGGGGAAGTAATAGCATGTCAGAGTGGCATCACAACTCCTCTGGCCCTGCTTAGCTCGAGGAGATGATGAGGGAGCTGCTGAGGGCAAGGTTAAGAAGGCAAATCAGAGCTTCAAGTGCAGCCTGTGCAATCAGTCAGGCTTTGCTCATCGCCTGCATGACCCTCAGGATGCCCTTTCCTGAGAGCTGACACTTGGTTCTGGTGTGACAGGGAGAGCCAGACCTCTGCTAAGGAGGGCCAGGGAGGACAGAAGGCAGGAACACAGTTTAAAGCCACAGGCAAGCCTCCTCCAACCCAAGGATAACACTTCAGCCAGCTTGAATCTAAGAAATAAGAATTACAAGGCAATTAAATAATACAGTGTTTTAAAAGAAAAGTAGAGTATAGAGCTGCTTCTGCCCTGCAGTCCATGCTGGATGCAGTGATGCTGCATGGGTGGACTGGGACAATGCTGCCAGGAGGTTGCAGGGGCCTCTGGAGCCACAGCACACACAGCCAGGATGACAAAAGGAAAGAATCTGTTTGGAAGGGCTTGCATGGACCTGCCATGCTCCTGAGCACTGACCCTGAACACAGTCAGCTCCTGTGCTTTCATGGCAGCAGAACAGCTCTTTGATTTCCCAGAAAGTAACAAGTTATTCCACACTGAGAGCAAACACAGCCTAATGCAGTCCTCTCACGGAAGGATGATAACCATGACCTATGCTTTTATGATCCACGCTCTGATCATACTCCCCAAACCATACATGGAAAACCCAAGTAAACAGAAGCCAGGATATGCTAAAAGCAAAGCAGGTTCCCTGGCAGTTTTCTCAAGTACAAGGGATTTAACCTTTTCTTCCTCTTGCTCTAAATTGTCCTTAAAATAAAACCATGACTCCTAGGAATTTGTGTATCCAATTTAACATGCAAAGGTGTCATGAAAAGCTGTGTTCGTTTTTGATGTAATTAGAGACATGCATTTCCTCATCTTTTTTGTGTTTTCAGCCGCAAACACCAAGTATGACCACAGCTCTCCCTGGTCCCACTCTGCAGTTACAGGCCAGCCCTCAAGTGCTCCAGCTTGAGGACTCCATGTGCTGCTGTGTGCCCATGTCACGAGCGAGGCACTTGGACACTGCACACACAGCAAGGGAATCCATTAATGCTGGGACAAACGTTACATTTCCAGCCCATGCACACACTGGAGCACTAGCAGCACACCTAAGAAGGCTGCCACAGGCCTTCCTAATCCTCTCAAAGATGACATTTCTCGCACATTTCCTTGGTCCCTGTCCTGTGCTGGCAGCCTGCAGGGCAGCTCCAACCCACAGCCATGTGCATTTGCCTACCCTGTAGTTTTGTGAGTGGCCTGAGCTGACATAAAGTAGATCTTAAAGGAAAGAGCTAGTTCCTCTCTGCTCCTGTCCTTCCCTCCTGCACTCTGAGAAAAGCAGTACTGAAGGGTTGATTCAGATCAAAACTGTTTTTTACTGCAGCCTGGTTTTCATTAGGCTCTTAGCACAATCCTGCCCCTGCACAGCCTCCCACCACCTCTGCCAGTGCCAGGGGAGCCCAGGAGTCACAGGGCAGGAATGAGCAGCATGGGTGATGAAGAAAGGACTTGGCAGCCTTCCCACTTTGAGCTTTGACATTGGTTTCAGCTGCCCTTGGCTGCCCTTACTGCTGGAACTGGAGCCCCGGTGATTTTCCCCCTCATCCCAGCCCATGTTTCCATCATTGTCTTTGTGCCAGCACCAGACTGCCAGAAAAATAAACTTATGAATAAAATGCTTTTTCCTCCTTTACCTTTTGTCTAACCAAGGCACAGGAGTTACCCTCAGCTAAAGTGGTAACTAAAACACAGCATTAGGCTCAAAATTCAAACACATCATTTCGGCTGCAAGTCTGGATGCCCAAAGCGCCCCAGGACACAGGTCCAACGCCAAGTTTGTCTCCTGGCACTAATTTGAGTGAACACAATACACCATTGGGGTGGAGCATCCCTCAGCCCCATGTTCTCTGCTTGCTGGGTTCTCCCATTTGAGCTGATTTTCTTAATCTGAAAATAAATACATTAATGATTCCTTGGTTTCATTTGCTCTGCAAGCAGGGAGCAGGCTCAGGCCTTAGGTCTGAAGGGATCAGTGAAAGCAGAGCAAGTGTTCTTACCAGAGCTCACAGCTCAGGACCTTTCAGCATCAAAAGGGTCCTACCTGACCTCTCAGAGAAAACAAAGAAATGTGCTAGCCTTGACCAGCAACTCTGCCGAAGAGCATTGATAAAATCTTACAAAAGGAGCCTTCTAATTCATGCTAGTTTGATGGACCCACAATGTTATCAGAGCCACCCTCCAGGCACGCTGCCAGCAGATGTACTTGGCACGGGGAAGGGCTGCGGTAGCACACCCTGCACTCCGGATGGCTCGGGGACAACCACCACACTCTGGACACAGCACGGGAGCCCAGAGACCTTGTAACAGCAAGCAAAGAGCAGTCTGGAGATAACCTCTTCAGAACAGCACCAAGACTGACGTAGTTGAGCAGCCAAAGGGTAAGCAAATTGAATAAGAAAACCAAAATAAGTACCACCAAACTGTAGACAGCTCATACATCTCAGCTAACACCACCAGGGACAGCAGAACAGGAAAAAGCAGTTGTCTGGCTTTGTCCCCCACATCAGGTACTGCACTAAGTAGTTCAAAACACCCTCCCTCCTGTGGTTCAACAGCAAAAATGATGTGGAGGGAGCTGATGTGTGCAAATGCCTGTGTAATTGTCTGTTCTGGCTCACAGACTTCACGTGATCACAGCAGCACTCCTACCTGGGAAGGTGAGCTCAGCTATGCAGGTGGAAGAAGAGGAGCTGCCTCTGCCCAGCCCTGGAGAAACAGTCACAAGGAAGGAATGAAAATGCAGCAGAATTAATGAAGAATAAAGTACTATTTTAATGTGCAGTTTCATTTTTTCCTACTGGCAAGAAAGTTTTGTGCATTTTTTCGGGTTGTTCCCGAGTAGATAATTTCTGCTTTGAGAAATGCTCCCATAAATTGACTTTTAGGGTCTGCTTAAACTCAGAAATATTTCTAGCTTGTTTTACAGCCAGTTCTGCCTAAATGATTTCTAAATTGGTTGAAGTCATCATATGGATTTCAGATAGTATAAAGCAAGCAGCCAGTTTTTTTCCTGCACTGAGTTCAAGGTAACTTTGAAAAGTCTATTAAAGCTAATGCATTAAAAGTGTTCAGATCACCTGTAGTCTTGTGCTGGTTTTGGCTGGGGTAGAGTTTGTTATCTTCACAGTAGCTGGTATGGGGCTGTGGTTTGGATTTATACTGATAATACAGAGATGTTTTTGCTGTTCCTGAGCTGCTCTTACCCAGAGCCAAGGCCTTTCCTGCTCCTCACCCACCCCACCAGCGAGAGGCTGGGGGTGCACAAGGAGCTGGGAGGGGCCACAGCCAGGACAGCTGACCCCAACTGACCCAGGGGATATCCCAGACCATATGGCACCGTGCTCAGCATAGAAAGCTGGGGAGAAGGAGGAAGGAGGGGATGTTTGGAGTGATGGTGTTTGTCTTCCCAAGTCACCATTACAGGTGATGGAGCCCTGCTGTCCTGAGTGTGCTGAACACCTGCCTGCCATGGGAAGTGGGGAATGAATTCCTTGGTTTGCTTTACCTGTTAAACTGCCTTTATCCCAACCCACGAGTTTTCTCACTTTTACCCTTCCAATTCTCTACCCCATCCTGATGTAGGGGATGTGAGCAAGCTGCTGCAATGAAATCATTGTGAATAAAACACTCAGAAAAAGTTTTTGATTGTCAGAACCAAGACCCAAGCAGGTACTGAGTTAGCTGGTAAGGAATCACCTTATTCCTTTCTTCAAACTAAACCACAGAAGGTAAGAGCTACTCCCAAGTAAGGTGGGGCCAGCTGGAATCTAACTATTGCTTGAAGGAGGAGCTGGGAACAGGCTATCAAAAAAGATCTCCCATTGTCACCCACCTTCACCTGTACTTGTGATTTATCTCACCATGTTGTGATCTCAGGTCTTGTGGCCCCAGCCTATACATGCTGACTCTTTTCCTGCTCTAACTCCCCATTCCCTCCCTTCAAACCCCAACAGTCAGGAGGAGCTGGGAGCAGCACTGAGTTGTATTTACTAGCTCAGCAGCCAGCTCCTGTGGCTGCTCCTTGTGGGCTGACTTGAGGCTATATTTAGAGCATGAAATCCCTCTTACCTCTATAAATTCTTTCAGTGACTCATCACAGGGAAATTAGCAGCCCTACACAACCATGAAAACAGAGAAAAGGATACTTTTGGGAGGACTGCCAGCACCCTTTATCTCCAATGGGAGTTTTAATTGGCACCAGCATTTGTGTTCATTTTGATCCACACTCTTCTACACTCAACACCGACATTTAAGCATGAGAAGGCGTAGAAATGATACAGATGAGGCATGTGACCAAGAAAGCCATATGGGAAAGTGCTGATCCCTTCTCTCTCTGGTATCAGCCTGTATTTATTCCAGTGTCTCTGCTGCAACTCAAGGTTTACACAAACTCAGCAAAGATGGTATTTGCAGTCAGTCAGGAGCACAGACAGATGCTGCACCTCAGCAGTAACACCTGCTCATGCTCCCATGCCATCATTTGGAATGTGGCTGGACCAAGTTCTGTGCAAAACACCATGCCCAGGATGGCAGACAGATGTCTGCTCAAGCATTGCTGCCAACAGGAGGCAACAATGCCTCTCTGCAAGAGAATGAAAGGTCTGATCCTCACCCCCTCACTAGGCATGGATGGATCTGGGGGACAGCACCCACCATAGCCCCTGTATGTCAGCCACAAAGAGAAGCCACTTGCTGGAATGTGCAAACCTTCGCTCTGCTCTGAACCGAGCAGGAGGTGTAGGCACAGCTATTTCAAAGTTTTTGTCAAAGAAGAGAATGTGTAAAGGAATATGGAAATACAAAACAAACCTTTCAATCGTGGTGGGCAACTGTGTTCAATATTGAAATCAGTTTTGATAGCAAAAAGATATTTTGCAAATAGCCTCATCTTGCAGTCCAGCACATTTGGTTGTTTTCCAAAAGAACAAAAGGCACAAAAGCATAGAGCTGCAGCATAAGCACTGTCTGTCCTGCTTGCCCAGTGAGCAATACAGATGACATTTCACACACAGTTGGGGTGAATGAGTATTCAAGCATTACAACTATTACAATCTGCTGGATACATAAATATGGAATTTTAAGTACACTTGTTCTCTCCCTCTGGATTCTCCACCTTGTCAGGCTGGGTGCAAGGAGCTGGTTCTGGACACCAGGAGCTGGTTCTCCCACCTGCTCTGTAAGCTTGGCTGTGCCTCAAGGCTGCATTTACCACCCTCTCCATGCTCTCCTAGGCATGATTCATGTCCTGCAAGAAGGGCTGCCAGCCTGGTGCCCTGGCCAGGTCATTCCTGCCTGTGGATCCCAGAGGGGTAACCCTGTAGCCTGGCCTGGCAGTCCCAGCCCTGAGGGGCTCCCTTGATTTGGTTCAGGCCCTACAAACGGAAGACTGATTGCACTGTGTAGTTTCTTCTCCACATCCCAGAAAGATGAGCCAGGACTTAGTTGAGCACACCCAGAAAAGGGTTATTAAGATCAAAAAGTATTTTTGAAGCCTCCCAGAAAGACAAAAATTCAACCACCTTGTCACAGAGCAGGGACACAACAGTCCCACCACAACCAGTGGGATGGATGATTGATGCACCAGGACTTTCCTCTCCTGCAGCACTGCAAGGGCCTCACCTTTTTCCTAGGAGCACAGGCAGGAGGTTCTTCTTCCTCCAAACAGCTTTCACACAAGCACTTTCTTTCTTCCACAGCCTCCTAAGGGTCTGAGAGCTGTTGCAGCTCAAGCAAGGGCTGACCCAAGTTGCCATACTTCAGTACTGCTGATAACAACTCAAAAGAAATCTTGCAGTGGTGGGAGGGGCGGGAGGAAGGGTTTTGCACAATTCCATTTTTGTATGGTGGGAGTCTAATAGGCAGCTCTGATGGAAACTTGGCCTTGTCATGTTTAATTATCTTCCTCTTGTTAAAAACAACTTAAACCACCTCATTAGTTACCATCCATGGCTGAACAATTAAAGCAGGAATCAGCACTCCAAAAGGGCAAAATTAACTTCAGAAATATTCATCTTTCTGTATAAAGTCATGTTATGGAGATGATAATATTGTTGAAACAGGTATCACTGCTGTATATTGTTGTTGTATATTTTCTGTGGCTTGCTGTGAGCATTAGGGCTCTGAACCTGCTGTGGTGGTGAACACTACCCAGTTTGATGCAGAGCATTAGGAGCTTAGCACAGGATATGCCCAGAGTCTGAAAGAGAAGAAAAGGCTGGCTAGCCACAAATAACTTGTATACAAAGGGCACCAAACACAAAATACAGACATTGCAATTATTCCTTCCAGTGGCTCATTGTGCCCCTGGAATGGGCTCACAGCTGAGCCAAGGCAGCTCCTAAACACCAACATCCTGACAGTGGCCGTGGCAGCCAAGACAAGAACAGGAGCTGTAGCTGTTCCAGCAGTGCCAAACTCCAAAAGAGGAGCCCCAGACAGGCTGATATCCGGGAGATAAGGCAGGAGCCCGAGTTGGCAGTCCCCAGCACCATCACACACCCCTGGCCAGCTCCTGAGGCAAACAGGGCTGGATGTGAACAGTGCATGGCACAAACTCCTGGCTCTGGAGAATGGCAGCCCTGGACTGTGCCAGGAGTGCTGTGGAGGCTGCACAGGCCTCCCCAGCTCAGCTGGCCTCAAGGGCAGTCCCGAGATGGTCGCTGATTTTTCTCCCCAAAATCTTAGCTTTCCCCATCTTGTGCTCAGATCTACCTGCAAGGGACTGACTGGGTCCCATACAGCCACACTAAAACTTCAATGATAGAAGCTTTAGGATTCTTGATCATATATAAATGCTCCTGAGAGATCAGAGCTCAGAGCACGCTCTGCTCTTTCATCACTTCCAGCTATTTTGCCCTGCACTTACAGCTATAACAACTGATAACATGGGAGCCACTCCTGTGGGCTATGAGCCGTGCCAGAAGCCTGCCTGAAACTATGGAAAGCAGCAGCTCAGGAGACAACTCAGCCCCCAACAATTACCTCACCAGCATCACTGATAATAATAAGTGGATGCAGACAATTAGTGACTGGGGAAAAGCTCTGTGGTTTCATTCAGTCCTCACGAAGTAAGAACCCTACAGTGAGAAAGTCTCTCAAAAACAGCTGAGTTTGTGTTTGGGTTTTGTTTCCCAGTGTGCAGAAATTAGGAATGAAATACTGCTGTAAATCAGGCTGTTAGAAGAGCTCCCCCAGCCCTTTACTCACATCAATCATCTGATTGCCTCCAGTGAGAGTGTTTCCATGAGTGAGGACTTTTGGCAGGAGTAAAGCTGGAAAGATGAAGCACTTGCACATAATGACAGATTCATGGAATAATATGAATATTTATACACACTGGCATGGGAGCACTAAGCTTGCCATACAATTATTTATACTCTGTGTTCAGACATGCCATTCATCTCAGCTGCTCTCACTCGAGCAGGCCTGTGGCTCGCAGAGGCAGCTGACACACACCCGGCCACGCTTTGCTCTGCTTTGTACCAGCTCTGATTCCCTCCCGCAGCTCCTGCTGGGCAGTGCCGAGGCAGTCAAGGCAGATTTCAGCCCAGCTTTATCACATGGACCTCTGCAAGCTTTACTGGCTGGGTCTCTCCTCCCCACAGCTCTGCTCGCTCTTTGCTTTTGCATGAAGCCAGAGGGGCTCTTCTCCACCGCCTGACGTCTCTAAATGACTCATTGAGGCCAAGGCCCAGAGACAGAGCTTGAGAGCTCTGGACTCTCTCTACAAGTTTGTCCATGAGGCAAACATGCCTTTTTTTTGGTGCCAAAGTAGTATTTTCAAGAGTGAGGTGTCAGCTGCAAGGGGGTGAGCAGTTAAGCACAGACTTTGCAGCTGCAAAGTCCTGGCCAGCTTGCAACAGTATGCTGCACGAACAGAAAATACTTTGCTATTGTTTCTTCTCTTAATGGACGCTGACAGTAGGAGTGAATCTACCAAAGGCATCATGAAACAGCAGGACCCAAGTGTTGCAGGGAAAAGCTACCAGACATCTCACATGGTAAGGGGTATGAGCAGGCACAGCATGGAAATGATGCAGATCTCCTGCCCAAGGATACCAGCCTGGGAGAGGCCTTCACCATGGTGAGGTAAGAAACCATACATACTTACTGTATTGACTGAGATATTTTCCTACCTGCAGTATTTTCCTTTGTAGAACAGAAATTAGCAGAGGAATACTCCTAAACCCATGGCGTGAGTGGCAGCCCAGAGATTCACATCCTGCCAGAGCTGAACTGTGAACTCCTAAGCCCAGAGTTCTAGGAAAACGTGTTCCCAGGGAAGATTGCTTTCTAGCAGCATTTTCCTCCTTTCTTTTTTTTTTTTTTTAAATATACAAATGCAAATAGCACTGCACTCACAGGCTGCTAGCAGCAATAATGTAAGGGAGCCACAGCCTGCCCCTCTCATGTAACACCTTCCCGATTACTGCTGCCATCCTGCACAATCAATACTAATTACAGCCACACTGTCACTTCGCTAGCAAGGAGTAAAATGGTGATGATAACGATGATGGGGTAATAGAAACATTCATCCTATGCACATCAGTAATCCCAACTCACTCATGTGTTCTGAAGGCATTCGGGTGGATGTGCTCTGAATCCAGAGAGGTTCAGATCAGAGTGGGGAATAGCTGTGTGAACTGTTCTGACCATAACCCCTCAAAGTTAATTAAAACATCAAGTACCTCCAAACCAGTGGCCTGTAAATAAACATTTTTCATAGGTACACTCATTCATGAAAACACAGAAGACAGATTACATTGGTAGCAAGGAGATATCTGCCATTCTTTGAGGTGAAAAAAGCCCAAGCTCATCCTCCTCCAGTGCCAGATGCTGAACAGTGGTTTGGGAGCACAAGATCCAGCAGCAGCAGCTCTGCTGTGGGACTCACCACTAGGAGCTCCTTATGTGTAGCCCACACTCAGCATCATCCAAGGAGTCAACTGCAGTGGGCAGAGCAGGATTTCCTACCAGAGCATGAACTGAACACTGTCACCATGGGCAGGCTGTGTCCATGGGGCAGTGATGGACAGTTTATCCCTGAATCTCACAGTACCTTCATGGCCATAATACACAGCAGAACACCCTGAGCCCCGCAAATCTCATACACACACAGAGCTGTCTCTAAATCATGCATGCCTAAAACCCAAACACAAGCTCTCATGAGAATTTGTTTGCCAGACTCCTCTGTGCAAAGTTCATTTAAGTCACACAATTCAGACACATATGGATTACCTTTTTTCCCCAGTGCTACACATGCCAGACTCAGATGCTGAACCAGGAGCAATTAGCAGAGTGCTCAGCAGGATTGTCTGCTGACAGACCAAATGTCCCAGCATAAATGTAACTATGGGCACTGCACTCTTTGGTGAAACACAGGAGGAAAGTCAGACTCTGTGGTCAGCTAGGTCTGGCTCTCAAAATAGAACATTTAACCAAGAAAAGTAAATAGACAAAGACTGAAAGCAGGCTAAAAATCTATCAACAAAAGTTGTGCTGCATGGTAGAGGTTGGAATAGAGTGCCAGTGTCCCCCAAATCCATTGCTTTTTGATCCATATCAAAACTCAATTCATTGCCTTCCCCTCCCACCAGGGAGAAGATTTATGCAAGACCCAAGCAGGCCAGTGTCAAATCAAAAGGCATCAAACATACAGAAGGCTGCTTTACCTATCACAATGCAAATTATATCAGCCATAAGCCATAAAAGAGCTCATTTCAAACAACAGTAATTTAACAGAGTTATTCCAAGGAGAACTAGTGGCTATATTTGTTTTCTTTCTGATATTGCAATAGCAAACCATGCATGAAGTTTATTAAGCCATGCTAATTGTCTTTCTGTTCTAGTACATTTTAGCCATATGGAGATTCTGGCTGGCGCTCAAAATACAAAATTGTTATTTGGGGAAAAATATCCTGAAAAGCTTCAACCACTCCAATTGTTAATTTCTTCAACGATGTGAATAATACATAATCAAAATGTCAGCCTGGATGTGGTACAACATGTTGGAATCCATCAGAGGAAGGTAACTTGCAGACCCAAGGAGAGGCAGATGGGAAAACATCTGAGTTCACATGAAATATTTGCCATAACCTGGAGGGCTCAGGCTCCCCGGGGAGAGCAGGTGACTGCTCTGGGTGCAGAGCCCATCCACACACCAGGGCAGAAATCCCTCCCAGGGCAGCCAGGTCTCCGAGTTGAAGGCTGGAGATATTAAATCTGTGGGGAGAAGTCAAGGTCAGGTTCAGATCCCCAAGTCTGTCTTTCACTGTGACCTTAGGAGGAGTCCAGAAAGCTCATCCAGGGACACAACCTCTGCCCGGGGTGAGGGGCACTGAGTGGGAGACAGAGGTCCAAAGGGAAGAAGGATGGTGCTGGAGTTACTGATACCATCATATCCATGAATCAAAAAGTTCCAAAAGTTTACATAGGGAAACAAAAGTCTGGAAGAAGCCTTCTCAGCATAGAGAACCCCCTTAAAGCTACATGTAAGTGATTTTTCAGGTGAAAAATCTCTTTCAGGTTGTAAATTCTCATTCAGATACAATTCACAAGGGAAAAGTTCAGACTTTAAAGTGCATCACTCTAAACTATCTTTGTTAAACTTTCCAGACCCTTTCAACCATATATCAGTATCAATACACAAGATTTGGATTTCATAATCATTTGCATGCCTTGCCTAATTATTTTTATATTAGATGTATGATTTCATTTTATTGAAAGATGACACAATGACACAATGTCAATAAATTAATTCCAAGAAACATTTTACACACCATCATTTTTTTGCTATCCTCAGGACATTTTTTTTTGGTGCTGCTGTAATTCATGCCACCATTTGTAAGAGTGACTTTCAGTAAGGTTAGCCATAAAACAAGTTGGGCCTGATAGTCTTATGATAAAATCCAGTTATTTATGAAAAAAGTGATTTTATTTTATTACTCCCTTCTAACCTAAACAATAAAATGTAATGACTTGCTGCTGAGAAGGAAGACACGAGCACCAAATCATGACATATGAGATATAGTTAATATGAATGATATGGTGGAGTTTTATTTTTAAATATTTTAAATAATACTGATTGTGGATTAATAGAATTTATGGTTGCATGATTCTCAGCTTTTTCATTACCTGGCTCTGAACCCCCAAACCAGCAGAATAATTAATGTATTATGAATTTCTTTATAAGTCATGGAGTACTTAAGGTGAATATTAAGAACAAGGTAAAATGTACAAAACACCTGGAAACAAAGTGTCATCTAGGTGAGCTAGAGGAAAATCCATGTGCACACCCAGTGCCATAACCAACTGTTTGAACAGTTACTTTGAGAAAAGTAATAGAATATTGTCAGAAATGGAGGGTAGGCTGTACCAAAGCCTTCATCCACATTGCCCAAGAGGATGCTCTTGGATGAGCACAACAACCATGCCTGGAAGTGTGGCTATCCTCCAGAGGTTCTCATCAGAGCCTGGAGGAAAAGTGGAGGCTTTCCTCCAAATACATCCTGCAGCCTGGAAAGGATGGGCAGGCAAGGCTGGTCCCCCACAGCCTTGCACAGAGAGCTTGTGCCAGCTCCTCCTTGAGAACATCCCACTCTGCAGCCTCTGTCCTCCTGCCCAGCAGCTGGAAGCCCTCTGCCCTGAAACACAGGGCTGGAAGGCCTTGAAAATTGGCTTCTGCAGCTTCATCTGTGTGAGCTAAAGCAAACCAGGCCAGCTTTACACCAAGATTCTACCACAAGATCTACTTCAAATTACAATAAACTACTTAATACAAATTGTCATTGGGTATTACACAGTATTCCAGCAACAAAAACCGTGGGTTTGGGTTTTTTTTTTTTTGTTTATGCAAGCAGTCAGTTTAGAAAGTGGCACTTGGGGACATGATTTAGTGGTGAACACAGCAGCATTGGCTTAATGACTGGACTTAGTGACCTTAGAGGCCATTTTCCACTTTACCTATTCTTTGATTCCATGAAAAAGAGGAACCAAGATTGAATCTTTTGTTTCTCATTTTTACATGCCTTGCTGTATGACAAAATAAGGATTTTCACTAACTTCAACACAACAATTCATGTGTTGCTACTGGACTAAACACAGTTGGTCCTGAGTATAACCAGGCTCCCAAAGAAGCTCATAAATCCATATTTCTCCTGACTGATGGAACTTCCTTCCAGACAGAAACTGCTGAAGCCAATTGTTCTGTGGCTCTCAAGTGATTCTTAGAAAAAAACCCCAGGATGACATGAAGCATCTCCCAGGAAAAGACAGTATTTTCTGCACAGTGAGAAATGTTAGAGGGCAAACAAGCCCACTCCCCCCACCCCCATGCTTGACACATCTTCCCCACATCAAAACAAACCCTTCGTTTTGCTTGCTGGAAACCAGCAGAAGAAAAAAGTTTAAACAAAACAATAATCAGATGTCATCACAGAGGCTCTCCTGCCTGGGCTGCACGGGGAGCTGCATGACTCACTGCTTCAGTCACGCAGCAGAGGAATGAGTGAGGCTGCGGTGAGGAAGAGTAACTTCCATGACAACTTTTTCTTCCAATAGAGTTCCATTTTCAGCATTAGAAGGAGATTGTTCTTTCCACAGTACTTATACACATGCAGGCATCTGCTAGCAGATGGAGCCAAGCCCCACGTCGTTTTAACACCTTTATAAGTGCATGGGAGTGGTTTACTCATCCCAGTCCTTGACAGGGGCTTGCTAAACAAAGGGAATGAAGAGCCTCTCATGGTGCTCATTCCCATCTGGCAGTTTTGGAAAGCCAGACACAAAGGCCAAATTCTGCAAGGCCTCAGGAAGAACTGGCTTCAGAGGTGACCTTACTGGGGTCTCCAGGATTTAGTCCTCCCTCCCCTAAGCTAACTCAGCACCACAGAATGGTTTGGATTGAAAGGGATCTTTAAAGGTCATCTGGTCTGATCTCACTGCCACAAGCAAGGACATCTTCAGCTGGATCAGGGTGCTTAGAGCCTTGTCCAACCCAACCCCGAATGTTTATAGGGATGGGGCATCCACCACCTCTCCAGGCAACCTGAACACCCCAGCACCAACAAGGGGAAGGGACTTGCAGCCCAAGCCACCCAACATGCACAGAAGCTGTCTGGGCAGCCTCCTGCTCCCTTGCCTATTTTCAGTTTTGCTGCTTTTCCTCACTTTTGCCATTTCCTGGGCTCACCTGCACCCCGTGGGTGTCGTTGTACCACGTTCCACCTCCAGCCTGTGTGTGCCCACCAACATTAGGATGCTCCTCTCCCCTCTCTGCCCTTTCATTCATTCCACAAATTATGTGTTCAAGTGAGAGAGGGGTTTACAGCCCTGGAATTTTGCAAATGGGAAAGATAAGCTCTAAGGAGGGAGAAGTAGAATAAGAAGAAATATTTTTACATCAAACAACAAATACTAAACTTACCTCCTTCTGAAGATTAAAAGGGCTTCCTAAAAAAATAATGAACACACCTGGGTTTCTGCATTCAAATGAGCCCTAAAACTCAAAGAATCTGAATTAGCCTCATTTCATCAGGGAATAATTTTTTGTAAACGTAATTTATACATTCTAGAGACTTAATAAGGACATCCACATGGAAGCTGGGGGAAAAAAAAATTAAGTGAAACATCCTTCCAGTACCTCATTTCTGGTGGTTTGCCTTTGGAAATACAGAAAGTAAACAGCACCAGAGACAAAAGAAGGGCAAGAAAATTTTTATATGTCCACCTTTACAAGTGACACACATCAGCATTTCCTCACCTGCACAACCTTCATTGCTATTTGCATTTTAATTAGTTTTGTGTGGTCTATTACACAGTCAGTGAGGCACAGAACTTGATAGCATCCTGATCATCAGAGATGATCTAGGTTAATTCTAGGTTTATCTGAGAATATAGGTAATAAAAAAAAATAGGAATAATAATAAAATAATAAAAAATATCACCTACTAGCACTACTTATCTGATGCAGAATCAAGTGCAAAAGAAAGTGCAAACTCTCCCTTACAATCAGAGGGACACCCTGTGCTGCACACATGGAGTGGTGCCACCCATTTAGAAGAAAAGGCTCCAGGACACCTTAGAGCAACTTCCAGTACCTAAAGGGGCTACAAGAGAGCTGGAGAGGGACTTTGGAAAAGAGCAGAGTGAAATGACTTCAAACTGACAGAGGGCACACTCAGATTAGATCTCAGGAAGAAATCCTTCCCTCGAGGGTGTTGAGGCATTGGCACAGATTGTCCAGAGAAGATGTGGATGCCCCATCCCTGAAAGTGTTCCAGGTCAGGTTGGAGGAGGTTTTGAGCAACCTGGTCTAGGGCAAGGCATCCCTGCCCACAGCAGGGGGTTGGAACAAAATGATCTTTAAGGTCCTTTCCAACCCAAGGCCTTCTGTGACTCTATAACTTCATACAAGCTGAGCTGTGGTAACAATGTGTGCTCCTCTTATTCAAAAAATGTGGAAAAAAAAAAGAGAAAAAAAGCAAAAAAGCTCTTATGTCATTGTGTTGGGGAGAATTCCTCAGAGTCATGCCAGAATGAGATAGAAAAGCTGTAGAAAAGCTACAAACTAATGCCAGATCTCCCTCCTCCCACTCCGATACTTTTAGCTGTAAGGCCATCTGGTAAGAGGGATATAAAGCAAATTTTAACTTGCACTCATAACACAAACATAGTTGAAAACTAGATTAACTATAGTCCATTTGAGTTCACTGGAAATGTACCAACCAGTAAATTAGATTGATCACCACTAATCTCCATCTCCATCACTGCTGGGCCCTGGTTGAGCCCAGGGATAGAACCAGTAGAGCCAAATGGGAGGAAATTGAATCAAGGGTTTGATTGTATGTCTTTGATAATTTTTAAGGAACAGACTGGCAGACCAGGCCACTCAGAGCTCCCAACCCTTTGTGGTGGAGAAACTACAGAGAATTAATTTGCAGAAAGTTTGTCCAGAATTTTGAACTGTGACTAAAATATTTTTTTAGCCTCATTAACCCAGTTCAAGCAATTCCTTCCAAGTCTGACCCTTAACTGCAAACATGCAGTGGATGCATACTACAAGGCATTCACATCACAAGTTCTGCTCCTTTTATTGTTTTAGGAGAGTTTAGTCTATACAAACCCTCTCTCTGAGGCACAGGTCATGTGTGCTCTGCAGATAGAGATCCTGCAAGTTCCAGACAGTGAAGAAAGATTCTGCATGTTTGTGACATTTAAATGCAGAGCTGGCTGAAATGACAATTATGTCCCCTGCAATAGAAATGTCTGTGCTGAGAATTTCCTTAAGAAAAACCAAGCCACTTCCTGATATTTAAATTCCTCATAAAAGAGCCAAGGGAAAAAAAAAGAACAATAGTGCAACAAAATATGTGACTGTTGATTTACATTAACCTCATTTTTGAATCACTAGGGCATGATCCTTCTCTGCTGAGCCCAACTTGAGCATGAGGCAGCCTTTAAGACACCCCTTCTAAGTCTTGTATCCCTGACCTAGCTGTGCAGCACATCAGCAAACACAGTGTCCTGATTTACTGAGTGATACAGGGGTTAAGTAGCGTGGGTCAATGTAGTCTTCATTAAGGCACAGCTTTCTAGCATTAACACTGATCTCAAAAAATATTATGTTGATTATTTCTACATCTCACTGACCCTAAGCCATATCTTTATTTTTCAGCTGCCTTCCCCCTTGCTACGGCTCTATTTCCTTCCTAAGTTTCCAACTAAATCCAAGTCATTGACGTAATTCAGGCATTTTGAGGGCAAAACAACACCCACCCTTGATCCTGTTCCAGAAGTCTTTAAAAGCCATACTGAGGTCAAATCATTAGGATTTCTCAGCTGGCCAGAGAAGCACATGGAAGGAGATCCCAGGTGCTAAACAGCTCCAAGTACTGTTTCTTAGACTACAACAGCTTCTGCTGTAGTTCACTGAGGGCCTCAGCAGCTGCCAACACTGGTTGCTAAAGAAGCTTTCTCAGTTAGCAGACAAAAGTTGGATTTCACCTGTGCAGCACTTGTACACATCATCAAAATTAAGATATTAAATGTTTCTCACTTCAAAAAACTATGTATGACCCAGTGTTAAAGATTTAAGCTCTCCATTTCCAGACAATTCTGTCCCTGACTTCATCTTGAGTAAAAGTGAAACTTACCCTCAGGGACTCTCCATTTGACTCTCCCTGCTGAGAGATTATCAGTAATAAATCCATAACCTAAACTGCCAGAGTTTGTGGTCAAATATTGCTGGTCTCTACTTGGGTCTTTTTAGTCTTGAATTTTCAATATTTGCCTCCAGAAGGGCATATCCCTGGTGTCATTATTAACAATACTCTACTTTGAACATTACTTGAGCTGTTAAAGAAAGAAAGCTGGAGGTTTCAGCCACGTAAAACACCAGAGGGCAAGAAAAGCTACAAGCAGTGTTAAGAGAGAATCAGAAAATTTGTAATTGAAGAGTAGTTAGAAAACAACAGCATCCAACCCACAGTGTAACTACACCCCCTCCAAGCAGACATCACTATACAAAATTTTTAGTATCTTGGCTATTAGCAGGGTTACACGTGCAAAGCTGGTTATGAAACAATTTAAACCAGCAGCATTTCAGTAGTCTCCTATCTCCAGTATTACTGGCAAATTATCTAAACCTGCAACATTTTCTGTTTTAATAATCTTTGACAATCTTTGCATCACTACTTCTAGTAATCAAATACAATAGCAGTAGAAATATTAACCTTGAAAAATTGCATTAAGTGCAAATCCAGGCATATATTTTGGCAATTTAACTGCATTTTACCCAGTGCAGTTAAATAAGCTATGTGATTTCCATCTGCTTTGTGTGACTGGCATGCTGGACAGATGTTGGAACAGATCTTTTCTGCATGGAAAATTCATTCTGGTAAATGGATTCCCTGCTCCACTCAGTCACCAACCAAGATCTTCACCAAGGTGCTGGTACTACTTTGGGAAAATAGGAGGGCTGGCCATAGGTGGGCTGAGCTACTCTCAGATGGTCTTGAGACAGCAATGACAACATTTCAGAATTTCATATTTTAGGAAACTGAGCCAAAGAATAATGCTCTTATCTGCAGTTCCATGGGAAAAGGACAGTTCCTCCTGTGTATGTCTTAGGAACATCTTCCAGTTGCTTTTGCTGAGGCTTAAACTAGCCAGCTCACACACACTGAGCATGCTGTTAGCTGGCCAAGTTACAGCACATGGGCTGCTTGCCAGGACTCATTCAGAATAAAGCACTCAGTGCTCTGCAGCTCAGGCTCTGCAGCTTCAGACTTATCTATCTGCATCCCAGTGTGACTTGTCAGCTGGATTACACTACCACGATGGGCTAAGACACTGGAAAATAATTGTCTCGGGATGAAACAGGCACTAGGTCCAGCACTCAGCGAGCTAAAGGCACCTGGGCCATGGCAACCTGTGCTTTGCCCTCTTTGCACCAGACCTCCCCCCTCCCTGCCCAGTGATTTACCCAGTTATGCTCCAGAAAATGCCCAGCCCAGGGCAGAGCTGCGGGCTCACAGCAATCCGCAGCATCCAAGCCACTGCTGCCGTAACATCCAGGCTCCCCTTCACGTGTTTGTGGTCAAAAGCATTCAGCTCCCCATAGGTGGAGGCAGGAGAGGGGACACCCAGCTTGTGGGGAAAGCAGTCAGAGCCCAGCCTGCCCTGCCTCTGACACAGCAGCACCTCCCTCCATCCATCCTACAGCTGTCCTTGCCAAGAGCTCCATCATCACTTGCTTGCTCTGGCCAGAGAGTGCAGCCCTGTGACATGTGCAGGAATCCAGTCCCTTACCCACCTCCAACCCAGGTGGTGCTGATCTGGACAGCACCAGGACAAAGTTTTTGGCACAATAACTTTCACCTGAGATTTCACTCTTACTTAAAACAGGTCTCTTTCCTGTTGGTTTTAATGTGATGTTGTTAGAGTAATACAGGCTTACATCTTACTCATAACTGCTACCAAACAATGAAAAGCTTTTATGTCCCATTGCTGAAACTGGGAAAATATGGATGGGAAGTTGGAAGTGCCCAGACAACTCCCTCATCTCTGTGCTCACCTATTTCCAAAATGTAAAGAAGCATGGCTGCCCTGTCACCTTATTATAGTAAATAAGGATCAGGTCTGTACCAGTTATTGCAGCTGATATCACCAATCCTTTGGTGATCAGTGGCATAAAGTCTGGTACACTTGTACTACAGTGATTCCCTGGAGATGAGTCCAAGTCACGTGGGGCTTCACTTAGGAGGGAATCAGCTCCCTAAGGGTCACAAAGACTGCATTTGCAGTAGATGTTTTTTCTCCTTATCTTTGTGTTCAATATTCTATTCTCCTGCTGCTGCTGGGGCAGTTTGTCTGTTACAAACACAAACCATAGGGAAGGTCCTTACAGAGCCATCTATTTGCTTATGTGTGTTCCAGATCTCAGAGGCATTTGCTCTTCCTCCTGCTCCCCAGGGCCTCTTACCACCATATTTTTCCCCATGAAGCTCAGTTGCAGCATCATTGCCATGTTGTAAAGGAGGTGTCATTAAACACCTACCCACCTCTTCCTGAATTTCACTGCTGTATCTCAAGAGGAGAGATGTGGATTCATGCTGCCTGACATCAGGTGCTTCACATCTGCTTTTTCACAGCCCTGACAGTGTCCTGCTCAGGTACGTGAGGTGGTGGGAACAGCACTGACTGTTAGATCTGAGCTGGGTGGCAGCAGAGGTGCCTGCTGCACAACCAGACAGGCTTCATGTCCCAGGCAGAGAGCTTCTCCTGCAGCTCCAGAGTGGATGGTTGCCTTATACAGAGAGAGGATTGCAGACCACAGTGTCCCCAGTATCTCCTGTGGTCTCACTATACTCAGGTTACTGATCACTACTTTGCTTTTTGGGACATCTGATTTTCCACATGCCTCACTGCAGCTCATTTCATGTTCCAAACCTAAACTCTTGAAACTGCAAGTGGCACCAGCCCAGCCCCGCATCTGGCCTTCATTCCTCATCTGAAAAACACAGATACTCCATTCACCCCACAGAAGCCCAGACATCAAAAGAATGGGAGCCATTATTTGCCTTCAGCAGATTGCCTCCTTATTGCCCTCTGAGTGTCATCCATGGAAATGGATTACACCAGTCTGCTTCCCTGGAGAGTCATGGAGCCTCTCTCAAGTGTTTTGTTGGCCACAGCCCATCTGCCAGCAGAGAGCACCAAGCCAGCCCTCAGCAAGTGCAGCTCTGGAAAGCTTGTTTACAAGAGTTTTAGTCTAAAAGTTTGCCAAGAAGTATGAATTCTAGTTAAAAAGATACTCAAATATTTGTCTGAAATTCATACTCAAGCTACAGACAGCCAACCCATTTCAACCAGCACAATAAGCTACAAGGGTTCAGGAGGAAAGAAGGGGTGGTGGGGTTTTTTAAACCATAAAAAAAGTCAAACATGAAAAATGGGTATTTCTTGGGTAATACTCCATCATGCCAATGAGAAAACAGGATTTGATTGGGAGGAAATAAAAGGCAATGGCTTTCTTTCCTAGTAGCCTTTACTGCCCCAGCAAACAGGGATGGGAGTAGAGTAAGAAAAAACCCCACTGGCCTAAGGAGAGCTGCAGCACTCAGCAACTTGCTGAGCACTGAAGCTGCACTAAACAGTGATGGGTCCCAGGGGTGATTAAAAGAGTAAGGCCATGAGAAAGAACACCAGGCTTTTGGAGAGCAGCAGGAGAATATTCACAAGACATGGGGAAAAAAAGAAAGCATATAAATAGTAGCTATCATTACCAGATGCATACAGACTGAAGGGGAATGCAAGGCACTGATCATCATACCACAAATGTTCTTTTAAGACATGATCAGAATATATCTAATATATCTCCATTTTCATAAAGATTTATGCATGCTAGGGGTGCACTGAACTCGAGATGTCTGTCCACATAGGAAGTTTTTTGTTCTCAGCATCTACATGTCTCATCATCAAGAAAATGCCCAAAACTCACCAAATAAGTGTGGGTATTTATTTCTTATTGGGCTATTCTGCAGGAGAACATCATCAGCACACCACCAGCATGCACTGGAAATGATGCAGTGCTCTGTGTTGGAAGAAAACCAGATCTAAACCAAAAAACTCCTTAGGTTTTCATGATAATTAGGTGCCTGTAACACCTTCTGCCTCCCAGGGAGGGAGGGAAAGAAGTAATTATCAGCCATCCAAACTCCCTGCTACACAAAGAGGGCTCCCACGCTCCTGTCAGCTGTGACAACAGCCACTTCTCTGTGGGCAGCACCTGTCCTCTCCCCCTGCCAAACAGCAGCTGAAGGAGGCTGCTTCCACCACTCTGCCTGTGCTGGCATGGGCCACCCTCCTGCACAACACAAACTGCCAGGCTCAAACCCAGGAGCTCATTCTCAGCAATCTCTAGAGCCCTTTGGAGAGACAGGGCTGATGGGTACCAGTCTCAACACTCACATCTGCAGTCTGTAGAGATCAGCTTGTGGGATCACATCTGGCCAAAGCCCATCTGCCAGCAGAAAGCACCAAGCCAGCTCTCAGCAAGCACAGCAGCTCTGAGAGGGAGCTGGGAGTGCTGTTCTGCCCCTATGGGCAACAGCTCTGCTCTCTCAAGTCATGGATGGCTGAACCTGCCTCAAAAAACAGCACAAGCAGAACATGAAGCTTCATTCTGTGCTCATAGATTTCAGTAATCGTGTTTCAGTCAACTTCAACAAGGGCAGAATAGATTTTTCTTAGTCAGTTTTTTTCTTCCGCTTAAAAATAGGTGACATCAATTTGACTTGTCAGTTTTAATTAGTATTTGCATTATGTTCTGCTCTAAAGAAGTTGTTCTGTTTTGACAAACAAGGGAGAAAAAATCTGATACATAACTCAAGCCTAGAATTTAGGATGTCAACATGAAAGGCAAAACTAATTAAGATGCTTCATAGGAGATCCCAGCGCTTCCCACAAACACCAGTGACATGATGCTTTAGACAGGCATTCTTTGTACTTGTATATATACAAACACATCCAAGTAGTCAGGGATTCACAAAATTAAAACTGACATCAATTAGTGCTAGCAATGGAACACAGACCAAGACTTGTACCTAAGTTCAAGCCTAATGATACTGAATATTGCTGCAAGAACACATCAAGAATCAATCCCTATTTCAAATAATAGAATGTAGTGACTCAAGACAGAGATGTGAAGAAAGTTTTGTTAGCAGCAGCAGCTAATGAATAGAAAATTGACAAAAAAGTGCAGATTCTCCAGAGTGCACTGCTGAAGTCAGTCAGTACTGCATACAGATATACCCCCAGGGACACCAGCAGAAATAAGCATAACTTTCAAAAACGTTATTTGACTTATTAGACATTTCAATTGACTCTGAAGCAGACTGGCAGAAGAAATCTTTTTCTTTTTTGAAGCATCTAATTTAACAGAACTTACAGGTGTGAAGTGTGCGGCCAGGGCAAATTTGTATGCACATTCCAATGATTCTGTTTAATGTTTAGTGCCATTTCTGACACTGCAGAGTGTCAGAAGCATGAATGATGCAGAGCATTGAGGAGCATCACTGAAAAGTCAGTCAAAGCACACTGCAAAGTTCTTCTCCAACCCTTAGAGGAGCCTTCAGCTCTACAGCAGGAAGAGGCTCAAAAAGATAGGAGCCATCTTCTGTCCTAGAGCAATATTCAAGTTTGAATCGTCTTTCCACTTGCCATAAATTGTTTAGATGCCACTGATGCTTTTAAAACCCAGTGAATTGTGCACAGGACAGCTCTAAACAACAGAAGCAGCAGAAACATTTCCAGCTGTGCGTATTCCCCTTTGTTCCCTCACCTGTTCCCAAAGGCAGGAAAAGAGGCTGCTCCAAGCAAAGCTTCCCACAGCACAGGGAGGCAGAGCACAAGAGCTTCATTTCTCCTGTTCTATACTTCTGGCATTACCTGACCTGGAAACAGAACCTGCCAGCATTAACCAAGGCATGAGTAAGAATAGACATAGTAACTTTATTGAAATACAGCAGCAAGACAACCACACTGAGGAAGGGGAAAAGCTAGGTGAGATGAAGAACAGTGCAAAACCCCCCAAACACTGACATATGCAGGCAAGTTTTACTGGGAAGTAAGAGCCCCTAGAACAGCCTTCTAGGAGCTGGAAAGGGTTAGGGTTGCCTCTCTGGTTTTAAGAGAGAGTTTTTTCTGCCTGTGAGAGTTTGTGTGACATAGCTGGCTCTAGTTGTGAGGAGTGGGGGGCAGGCAGGACCCATGACCTCTTGTACATTCCTTCTGCCCACATCAGCTGCTTGCTTGCTTGAAGTGTGCTTGAATTGGAGCAACAGTACTGGGGGAGCCTTGGTGGTAGGAAGGGGTGGGGTGAACAGAGAGGAAAAGGGAGGAGAAGGCATGAATACTTTTAAGACAATACCTCAGTTTTGCAGGACAACAGCTATTTACTTGTTGAACAGGCAAGTTACGAGACTCTTGGGAATCAGGCTTAGTACTGAAGTAGCACTTGGCCTCTGATTACTGCAGTGTGAACTCTGCTGCTCTAATAAAACATCAAAATCAAAGCTGAACCATGCCACAAAGGGAAGATTTCAGAAAGAGGATTTGTTTTGTTCGGTTGTTTGTTGTTTTATTTTTTGAATGGCTGTGACCTGATTGTAATCAGGTTAGCAAAAAAAAAGCAGTTGGTAGGGTTTTTTCCTTAATACAACAGGGAGAAGAGTGCATGCAAGAAAGATTACTCAAAATAGGGAAATATTTGCATTAATAGAATTGCTGGAGCGTTTCAGTGGACAAGACCAAGTGTTTTGATGCATCTCCTTCTTGCACCACTAGTTTTCCCCTCAACGTGTCACTATGGTAGGAGCAGGGCTTGCCAGAGGGAAGACATGCTCACTGCAGGGGTAAAACACCAAAACAAGTCCTGCAGTGAAAGCTCTCTGCCTACCTCCATGACCCTCGCCCCTGTAGAAATCACCAGGTTTTATTGCCCCTGGGTTTTCTGAAATGCTCTCTCCCTTTATCTAAATTTGATTATGGTACTCACCCACAGAGAGATTTGGGCTACTCCAGGTATTTAAATCTCTCCTCACAGTACATACCCAAGTTCAGGGTTATATATTTAAACACAGAAGAGTCAAGATGAGCCCAAGCATCTTTGTACATGGGCAGAGCAACCAACTCCATCTCACTTGTCAGATGGGAACAAATGTGACAACCTCAGACTCTCCAAGGTTAGAGCACAAAGATGAACAAGGCAAGTGTGAGTAAGACTGCTGGGCTCTGTGACCTGTATTTCAGTGAAGCTTCCCTCTGGGCACCTACATAATTTGTAGCTGTGTGCACAAAATCCTCAAAACTGAGGAGCTGAGTTCACATCATCCAGGATGGGAGCTGCTCCAGCATCCCAACAAGTTAACAGTGAGACTTGCCATCATCTCTCAAGAGCCCCATGTCCATGCCAGAGCCACAGGAGGGATCTGCACCAGGATGAGGATCAAGCACAGCATGGCCCTATTATCTTGTTTTAAAGCCCCAGCTGAGCAGAACAACTTCACATGAATTAAGTCCATGCATCAGTCTATTGGTCTGTTTCCAGAGTTAAAGTCTTTCCCTAAATACAACACAAAATAAAGAAGGCTTAAAAATGTCACCAGGCTCACATAAATGCCTCTTAACCATGAAATACTGATGTTAATATAGAACATTAATAATTGAGCTTCTGATTTCTCTGAAAAGTCTAGCCTTACCAAATGTTACAGGACATATAATTTATATTTGGGTAGTAAATAACAAATGAGTTCACCTCTTAACCCTGTCTCATAGGCAGCCTTAAGAACACCAAAATACAGAAATTGCTATAATGGCAGTTTGCCCAAGCTAAGTCTTAATAATGTAATAAAAAGAGCCTTTTTTGCTCTTCTTTTTAAGAATGATTCACCTTAAAAAGTAATCAATAAATGCATTTTCCCTTTTCATCACTGCAAATACCTGCTTGGTATTTTTTTAGCTTTTCCTGCACTCAGCTTTGAGTCCCCCAGCAGTGACCCACCTGGTCACGGATGCTGCAGGCATCCCCTCAGTCTGGAGGTGGCCAGGTGCAGCTAATGGGACAGATGTGGAACAAGGAAAGACAGGAGCAGTGATCCTGCTGTTTCAGTCTTTCCTCCAGACTCCTTACTCCCCATTTCCTATCACTAGACTCCCAAGGTCGTGTTATTCCAACAAGAAAATACCCAAAAATAAACATTAAGTGAGGGCTGACCAGGGCTTGGCTGGCTACCAAAGCCTCTTCCACAGACTTTCCCAAGCCCTGCTCTGCACTGCAAAGGACTATGTGGCAGAATTGCATCCCACAGGCCAAGCCAGTGGTGGTGGTGATACCAGCACAAGCGAGTGCAGAGCTCTGGTCTGACTGAGCACATAAATCCTGTGACCACGGCGTCCTCAGAGCAATCACTGTGTACCATCCTCTTTGCAGACTTTACTGGTGTTATCTTTCCCTTTTGACTCACACCTTCCAGACTGTTAACAGAATAGGGGGCCTAAAACACAATACCTGAATTTCACCTATTTAACCAGCTTGTTATGAGAAATAAGTCAAATGAAGAAGTGGTTACATTTCCCTCTACAAAAAGAAATACCATCACGGTAATTATTCTTTCCTGACATAATAATATTCTGGTATCTCACCTAAAGCCAAAAGCAGTCCAGTGGGAGCCAGGCAGGTGCTCAAAGGTCCCCACACCCAGCCTAGTCCAGTGCTGGGTGTTCTCTTAATTCAGGCTCGTGTTTCTTGGGATTCCTGCCTAACTCCATGTATCATTTTAGGGCTGTCTTTGAGCATTGAAAACACCCATGCCCCAGTGACAGGGCAGGAAACAGGTATCTAAGGCAATGGAAAAGAGTCAAGATTTCACTGCACAAGCTGCTTGCTTGAAGCTGGCCCAGGGAGGAGCACTTAGCTGGAATTTCACACAGCCAACAACAGTCCTAAAAATCAGTTAAATTATTTAGAAAAGGATGGTTACAAAACCTCTAGATATCTTTCTGAATAATGAAACCCAGCAGATAATATAATTGAATATCTAATTTCACAGCAGCTGTGAAATTGTCTGCAAAACATTTACCCCTCACGCGTCTTGTCCCATCTACATAAAATCCATCCCAAGTGACTTAGAAGCAGTAGAAACTCAGTCTAGCTGACAAATCAAAGCAGTGGATGCAATTTTACAGCTAATTGTGACAAATTCTGTTTGGGCCAGTCCTGTTTATTATCTCTATCAATTATCTGGATGAGGAGATCAAGAACATACTCAGTCAGTTTTCATATGACACCAAGCTGGCTGAGAGGGCAGGAAGGCTGTGCAGAGGCATCTGGACAGGCTGGATTGATGGGCCAAGGCCAGTGTAGGGCTCAGCAAGGCAAAGGGTCGGATCCTGCACACACAACAAACCCCTGCAGTGCTCCAGGGTTGGGGCAGAGGGGCTGGAAGGTGCCAGGAGGGAAAGGACCTGGGGTGCTGGTCAAGAGCAGCAGAACAGGAACCAGCTGTGCCCAGGGGGCCAAGAAGGCCAATGGCACCTGGGCTGTACCAGCCATGGTGTGGCAGCAGGGCCAGGCCAGTGATCATCCCCCTTGTGCTGGTGAGGCCACCCCTCAAATCCTGTGTTCAGTTCTGAGCCCCTAAAAATGGGGACACTGAGGGGCTGGAGCATGTCCAGAGAAGGGAACGGAGCTGAAGAAGGGTCTGGAGCACAAGGCTGATGAGGAGCAGCTGAGGGTGTTTGGCCTGGAGAAAAAGAGGCCTAAGGGGAACCTTATCACTCTCCACAACTGCCAGAAAGGAGGGTGTAGCCAGGTGGGGGTCGGTCTCTTTTCCCAGGTAACAAGCAATAGAAGAGGAAATGGCCTCTAGGTGCTCCAGAGGATGTTTAGATTGGATATTAGGAGAAATTCCTTCACTAAAAGAGCTGTCAAGCACTGGAATAGGGAAGTGGTGGAGTGACTATCCCTGGAGGGATTTAAAAGACACACAGATGTAGCATTTGGGGACATGGATTAGTGCTGGACTTGGCAGAGATTAGTTGGACGAGGTGTTCTTAAAGGTCTTCTGGGTTCTAATCTAAGTGATGAGATATTCTTGTTGAGCACACAAGCTATTATGCCTCAGTTTTGACAGGCCTTTACTGTAACTTATAATACACATTTTCTACATGAATATATCTCTCACTAGTGCACACAGCCACTTCTGGTTTTCCTCAAATTGAGACTTTAGCAGTAACAATACCACCTGTGTGTTTATGTGTATGTGTAAATATACATATTAATGTAGTGTCTCTGATTTCTCTCCAAATACAGTCTTCCATTGTATTTAATGATACTTAATATGGACATGATGTAGTTTTGTAGAGCACAGAAGTGATTGTTTAATACCAGAAGGAATTGGTATAGTGAGACAGAGTGACCCCCAGCCTCACAGACTAGAACTCCTACACTGCTTTCTTAAAAGGGCTGCTGCTTTTGCCTGCCCACTCCCACTAAATCCCTAGCCCCATGTCAGCTGAACATGGTACCTTTTCCCCCCTTGAAAACACCATGGATATTGTTAATTTTGCCTACACATGAACTGCTGGAGCAATCTCCATTTTTTTAAAAAGATCTATTTATATTTCTATCATTAAATCACTTCTCACTTTCATTTTTTATTGCCACTTAAACCTCCAGCAGTCCTAATTTCTAACTGATAAAACCAAATCATACTGGATTGGGCCCAGTTCTCCTCCTACACTAGTGTTATATTAGCATAACCACAGCTTTCAGTGAAATTAGTCTTGTTCACTTTGCTGGGAAACAAAGAAAAAGAATCAGTCCTACTGTTTCCTCCCTAATACATGTACAGGAGGAGTTTAGTCCACAAATACATATGCATGACCCAACACCAGAGGGAGAAGTACTCAGTATGGCCAAAGAGTATTGCAGCAAATCTGATGTTTCATTGTCACTAATCATTTTACCAAGAAAACTGGCTCATTTCAGTTATCACAACACCTGCAGACACTAGAATTAGACAGTAGACATTAGTATGAACACCAAACAAACCAAAACAAAATCAGTCCTACGTCTGCATTGAAACAACTCCACAAATACCACGAGGGAAATCATAAATGAGCTTGACTGGACTCTAATGTGTTACAGATAATTGCACATCTAAGCAAATTAAACACGGCCTGCAGATCTATCTTTCCCCCACTGCTTTTGACTGTTCTCACAACAGCTGCTGTTGCAGGAAAAAAAAAAAAAATCAGGGGACTGCAGCAGTGTGACAACTTGTTACCCAGGACTCAGGCCCTAGGTTTTGCCCCAGGCCAATATAAAACCATGGGCTCTGCAAAGCCTTGTCAGAGCTGACTTATTCAGTCCTCTACACTTCTAAAAACAATATTCACCTTTGATTTTCACTTCAAAGGTCCTGCTTCAGCAGGGTTAATGAGAAACAACAAACCACAAAGCAAATTAAGGCTTAATCATTGTGCAATTCCCTTAAATAACTTAATTGTCTCATCCTCACTGTTTTGGAGTGTAATTAACTGTATCTCAGAACCAAAGGTAAAACATGCTTCAGTTCAAGGTCACAAAACAAGCAGAAAGAGGCAAGAACAGAGGTAAGATGTCCTGACTTGTCACCTCCACTCAGTCCTCTGCTTCAACCACTAGGTAGCATCCACTCTTCAAGTTGACACAAAACCCAGGAAACCAAAGTCAATGCTAGCTGCTAACTAAAAATATGAGAACAGAGGCTGGGAAAAGGAGCCTTTCCACATTGATCATATAAAGGAACTGCAGCTTAAGTCAGTGTTTGATGTGCAGTATGTCTGACAAATAGACTTGTATACAAAGTTATCTACCTCTTTTTGCACATCCTTGTAATAACTTACAGCGACTATGGACTTAAAGATTCAAGCACCACTTCTGAACTCAGCTGTAATTTACTCTTCCTTGCTGAGCTGTTTGTCATCCTAATGGCCCTGCCAAAACTAGAATAAATTCCACCAGACATATCATTAAGGTATTTAGTAATCACTACAAGACAGTGACATAATTCACTAAACCCAAAATAGCCCAAAATGCTGTTTCTACCCCTTTACAGTTACTGAAGTGCCTTAATGAAATTCTATTTGGCTGCAAAGTGAAGATATGGATGGATTTACACATAACACAGAAATAGTCAATTTAATTAGCAGCTGAGATGTTTAATGGCTAGTATTAATTTCTGTTAAACGCTGAGATAACTCTCAGCTGAAAGCTCTGGATTCAGAGACTTGTTCAGGATTCATTTTACTTCAAAGGCTCAGAGGTAAATTTCAGATGCAACTGCACAACTAAGAAGTCTGAGTTGTGAGCAAATCAAGAGACCAACATTCAGAACTGAGAAGACCTACAAAAAATTGCTCCAAGGTGGCCATCCCACATTCATCCCAGGCTGTAGTAAACACTCTCTGCTGCAGCCCCAGAGGACAGTGCACTTAGAGAGGTGCAATTTGTTCCTTACCCAAAAGCCCGATTACCATACTCCACAAAGCAGGAAGATGGAGAGATTGTGCAATTGCCATCCCAGCTATTATCACCAGCTGTGCTGTTCCAGCCCAGCTCCGGGCCCCCTTCAAAGAGGTCACTTATATGTAACAGCAATTCCTCACACAATACCCACAAACACACTCCAAGGCAAGCTACAAGCACTCACAAGATGCTGCCTCTTGGGGTGGGAGCAGTTAGGACTATTCATTGTTTTCCAGAATTTCAGCATCAGAAAACAGGGCGAGGGAAAGGCCTGGCATCTGAAATGACACATTCTGTCAGCCTGAGGACCCACAGTTAAAAACAAAGTCTTTATTTCCTTCTTGGAATAAAGCCTGGCCAAATCTCTCCAGCTCTCAGATGGGATCAGCAGGGGAGAAGCATCCCCACTTTTGAGCTCTTACAAAGGCACTGAGTGGCGCCGATTCCCGCTGCAGAGCAGGACTCACGCAGACCAGCCAGCAGGACTGGCCTTGCTTTTCATCTACAAACTTCACTTTTTAAACATGCTGAGCTCAGAAACCCTTCAGTGTCTGTGTTACCAACCTCCTGATTCTTTTTCTGTGCAGTCCTAAGAACATGGCAAAAAGAAACCGAGGCTTCCATTGCCTATTGAAAAAGCAAAGGAAAAGCTTGTGCCTGGCAACCAAAGCAAAGCTCATTTTACACTTTCCAGTCACTGATACGCAAAGCACAAACCCCTGCATTCCCTGATGAAAATACAGGGCCTCCAAGGAGGCCTTCCAGTACCTAAAAGAGCTAGAAGAGAGCTGGAGAGGGATTTTTACAACGCCACAGAATGACAGGACAAGGAATAATGGCTTCAAACTGACATTTAGGGCTTAGATTAGATATAAAGAAGAAGTTCTTCCCTTTGAGGGTGGTGAGGTACTGGCACAGATTACTCAGAGAGGTTATGGTTGCCCCATCCCTGGAAGTGTTCAAGGACAGGTTGCATGGGACTTTGAGCACCCTGGTCCAGTGGAAGGTGTCCCTGCAGGAGATTTGCCCCCCTGTCAGGGGATTTAGGAAAGAATGAGCTTTATAGCCTCTTCCCACCCAAATAATTCCATGGCATTTCCTCAGTAAAAATAAAAATACCAGCCTTCTTCCACATGCACAAAACCCACGTGTTTCTTTGTTGCTTGTAGGTTATTGATTTTCAGTTCAAGTATAAGTGAATCTGTAAGATTTCACCCCTAACCGCCCTGCATGTACTTTTATGTTACAGAGCAGTTTCAGGCATCAAAATGTCAAAATAAACAAGATAAACAGGTAACTGTGACAAGGTTTCCCAAGGGTAGAAAAACATTAGCAGCACCTGCTGCGTTTTCCATCTGCTCTGAAGTACCCAGGAGGAAAAAACATAGAACTTTAGTGCAGCAAATAAGTTGAAATGTACAACTGGTCTTGATTCCTTTAGGAAAACTGGTTATGTCAATATATAAGTAATTATACATATACACATTTCTATACAGGAAAACAGTGTAAGATCTACTCTGGAATCCAAAGGGCTTCAAGTCAAAGTGCAGCTCTTTTTCCTTCACCTGTCTATTCCTCTCTTTCAGTGGTGGCCTGCAGGCAAGGGATGAGCCCTGGGAAGGAGGGAAATTTCTGGTCTAGGAGACATTAGGAGAGTCTCACATGGAAGCAACTGCCCTCAAGGTTTGCAGACAAAGGCCCTGCTAGCACTTTCATGCATGGCTTGGTTATGACTAACCCAAGTAGGGTTTAACCTGTGTCATTGCCTAAATATTTAATGTTTCTCACATCCCCAAGGCTGGGCTGGGTGTTCTGGGGCTTGGTGTCATCAGCTCAGTCAGGAGCACAGCAGCTCTGTGGGGACAGGTGGGCTGGGAGGGGCACAGCCAGGGCAGGGCAGCAAGAAGGACAGGTCCTGTGTGTGAAAAACAGCCCTTGTCACCACTCTAATTCCTCCATCACCATCAGCAGGGCAGGGAAAGCCACAGGTTTCCAGGAGAGAGAAGCTCTGTTTTCCACAGGAGACAACTGCTTTCTGGAACATCTTTTGACTGTCCCATAAAGAGCACTGTGCCAAGGAAGCAATCCTCCCTCCCTCCCTCCCTCAGCACCCTGCTCCTGGGGCAGAACTGCCCCCTCCTACCTCAGTGAGGCGTCTCTCCTGGTTTAGTCTCACCAGTCCCCACCACAACTGGATGCAGTCCCAGTTTCACATCACCTCTGGGTGCTGGAACCCTGTAGTGCCCCCGGGGCTGGCACAGCAGCCACAGCACAACAGCATCCTCCTCTTCCAGCCATGCACTGCCTGGAAAAACACAGCCCCTTCCCAGGTGGATTTAAGCCCTTGGGGGTGGGTGTGACTCCCCTCCCCGTCAGGGGCAGCTCATCAGCCCCATCCTATCCCTGCCTGGCCAAACTGTACCATTCCTACAGCTTGGGGCTCTCCAGAGCTGACACAAACCAAAAGAAAATTGCACTTTGGGAGCATTTGACAACGATTGCTTCATTTTATTTGCAACTAAATCATAGCTGGGGAGGGAAAGAGAAAAAAGATCAAAAAGCAAAAGCTTACTAAACTACTGATACAAGTGTTCATTTAAAAGTTTCCAAAGTGTGATATGGTTTTCTCTAGATTTCTGAAGTTTTCCTTACCTGTTCCTAACAGTATTGCCTGTTTCTCTGCCGCCAGACACCTGTTCCCTGCCACCTGCATGTCCCAGTGCCATAAAAATCCTTGAGTCATTTTTTATATTAAGGGGTTTCTTAACTTCATTGTCCTGGCCAGGCCCCAGGTTAAGTACAATCCCTTCAAATATTCCTCTCTTATTTCAACCAGAAATAGCTATTACAATTACTTCCTGCAAATTGTTTTGGAGCTTTCTCCACACCCTTTTTTTTTTTAATTGTAAAACAGCTGCCAGTTTTCACCCAGGAGATGGTTGTATTTTGATGCCACATTAATACCTCTATCCTACACACTTACCAAAACCAGTGGAAACATACCTCAAGGCAAAGCAACCTGCCTACAGTTGAGAAAACCATTTTGCACCCTATTTCCAGGGAAATTCAGAAATTTTGCTTGCAGGAGGAGAACAATGATGAAGGAAGGACATAACAATTTATTAAATGTGCTATGTATAAAATATCCTACATACGAAATAAATTATGTGCTTCAACTGGACAGACTTACAAAATGGTTTGATGGCTCAAGTCTATTTAAATGGTAATCTAAGCAAGCCATGACTGTACAGACATTGCACCTAATCTAAAAGACATTAAAGTTTCCCTGACCTCTTAGAAGCAATCATTTGAGTTAAAAACCTTATCAGGAGACCATGCTTGGAAGAAAACATAGAAACATATTTCAGTTAATGGTTCAGACCCACCTTGTTTGCTCTGGAAACCGACCCTGTACTGTAAATTCTATCTCTGCTGTACAGTACTCATAGCCCATGAATAATGGATATGATAAACAAGCACTAGAAAATGAAAATTCAGTTAACAATATTATGCAGCCTCCATTCACAAGTGTAGTTCATGAGTGATATGAATTTTATGGTTCTTATCACCAATGAAAAAAATTTGCATATCCCATCACAGAGTTCTTACAAGAACCTATTCTGCATTTCTTATCTCAGGGTTTTTGTGGTAAGAAATATTGCATTAGGTCCAGCAATTTACATTTTTCCAATAAAATTCTAAATACATATGCAGTAGCTCTTTACTGACTGGTTTCATGTTATAAATTATAAGCTTGGAGGTAAATACATTAGGACAAGTATTGATTTCTAAATAGTCACTATGAGTGAGATTTTATCCTGGTAATAAATTATCCCACCTCTTGTCTTTTATATCTCTGTCTTATCTCCCAGTTACTATACTTTGTGACAAGTAAGTAAATAAATAACACTGCCTCACTTCTGGCAGTTCATTTCATTCAATTCCACGTGGTAAAAACAGCAGGTACGAGTCCATGAAAGAGTTTTCTGGCAGCACTGCTGTCTTTCTGCAGACAGACATTTTGAGATTTGCCACTATCATATACACTGCTTCCAGTGTGTCACATCACCAAGCATTGCAGGCTTCACTATAGAAGCAGCAGGTGAAGTCCAGTGCCTGTTGGAAAACATTAGGAAAAAAGTAACAATACTGCTCGGGGATGTCATTGAATGAATAGTCCTTGTCACCACATCTACTCCACTGCTTTTCAGCAATTCTTTGGTTTAATAGATATTCTTTGTTTTACTCAGCCTCTAGTACCTTAACTATACGTGGCTGTACATGATACCTGGTTAGGAAACAGGAGCTCAAGTTACAGTTACAGCTGGACCCTTCCATACTCCCACCTTCCCTGCTTTGCCACCAGCACAGAGCTCCCCAGAACAGCTCCAGTGAAGCCAGCATGGGAATATAATCAGTGCAATCTGCTGACAGAGCCCATTGTCTGAAGAGCTGAATGAATACAGCAAAACCTGCCCCAAAACAGAGGTGGGGAAAAGAACACAAGTTGAACATCTTGGATACAGCACCCTCACAAAGCTCCATGATGGAGACCAAGTGTGTGTCAGCCCTCACTGTGCCTCCAGCCCAGGATGACCCTCTTTGTCTCATCCCTTCCTTACAACCCACCACCACCTCGTGACTTGCAACCACCCTGGCCCCCACCCCTGCTATTCACAGCTCAGCTGTGCTGTCCTTCCCAGGAAAGGGCAAGGGAATGGATATGACAAACTGCTTCCATAGCACCTGATGGATAGACATATGGACAGGCACAGAGGGGCATGAAAGGGATAAAGGGCCTTGAGGAGACACACACTGAGGAGACCAATGGCTGTATGGAGAAAGTTTCTTCCCTGATGAGGAAGGCCAGGGTGCAGCAGGTAGCTGGCTCACAAGGAGGTGGAAGAAAACATGTGGATCCAAGGAGATGTCTCAGATGTCCTGGGTCATTCAACTCCAGGTCTAAGCTGGGCTGCTGAGATATGTCTGAACTCGAGTACATCAGACTTGACAATTGTCAATTCAATCTGCTTTCTGGGAGTCAACAAAACCCAAGTTGATGTTCCAAATATTTATTAAAAAGTAACTGCTAGTGGAGAAAAAAAAAAATCAATAAGTAATCCAATGGTAGATTTATTACATTTTTAACAGGTAAAGGGAATTAATCTATTTTATGAACAAAAATGGCAATAGGAAAGTATACGTAAAGATTCTCAATCAAACATTAAAACGAAAACAGCATACGCAATACATATTTATATATAAATATATTGGTTACATTCTTCTTAAATAGATTAAACAACATTCATTAGCAACATCCAAAAATATTTCTGTGAGGCATGAGATTCATCTTCCTTCAAAGCAATACTGCCTCTCTGTAAGTTTCCACGACAACAATTTTAGAGTTTGGGACTAGAATAGGTATTCAACACACCAGATCAAACCCAGAGCAAGTGATTTGAAACTAGTTTATATGAGATCTCAATGAGACTTAAGGCCAGATATGCAACAGGTGGAACTGTCAGAGTGTGATTTAAGCTGCGGGATCTCATTGAAATCTCTAATTTGGATTAAAGCTAGATTCCCATAGGGAAACTGTGACACTGCTCAGCATTCTCAGCTAAAACACACTTCCCTTTTTCTGTAAACAAATGCTAACAAAAATAAACTCTCTGTACCCTGTTAACCATTTCTTAACATAAAAATAAGGAGCTGCTTGGGTAGTTTTAAAATAAGTCAATATAAAACTCTATCCTATCCTAAGCGCTGCCTCTCCCAAAGTGCTAACAAACCGCACAGTGTTTCCTTTTTGAGGCCACATTCCCTGTTATCCATGGTTCATATTGCAAACCTCAGCTCCAGCAGGACTGAGTTCAAGCCTCTGACCATGATGGCTGAATCAGCCCAGCCCCAGGCACCTCCCTGGGACACTCAGAGCCCTTCTGAACAGGTTGTGCCAGGGCTGTGCTCCCTGTGCTGCCAGAGCCACCCTGCATCCACCGCAGAGCCATCCCCAGCCTGCGGGGTCTGCCCTGCAGAGAGCTGCTCACATCCACCCCAGCACAGCAGGTACTTTGCCTGTCCCCTGCAGACACCTGGGCAGGAGCTGGGCTCACACCCTGCAGCAGAAGACAAGCAGATCATTTTGCATAGTTTGGTTGAGCGGTGACTCTGTGAGTCCTGGGGAGATGCCCTATTGTGCTCCTGCTGCTCCCATTCCTACCAGGTGTAGCAGGGACTCTCACAGCTTGCCTGTTTGGGATCTCTTTGGACTTGGTTGGGTTCAAATACTTGCTGGCTTACTTGTTAACTTTGGAGCCTGAATAAGAAATAGTGCAAATACAGGCTTAAAGAATAAAAAAAACAAACCATACCACATTACCTTCACTGAACATTCAGTTAAAGAGACAAAAATCCATAAGATGAAACCCCAGTTTTGGGGTATTTGAGATATTTGGCAAACTTGCACAAGATTCTTCACAATTGTCTTAAAGCAGTACATTTCACTTGGCACTAGATGCTTCAATTTATTTGCTAATGTGATTCTAACTAACACTGTTGTGGCTAATTGCAAATGAATTTGAAGACTAGTCATGGAACACGGGACATCTCCCTGGTGTGATGGGACAAACACTCCCCGCAGTTATGGATTCCTCAGTGCTTTTCTTATCCAAGTTTAACTCAAAATGATTTTGCTTGCATGGAATGGTGTGAATTCATCCAGGGTGGTTTTTCTGGAAGGCGAAGAGACAACACTTATTTCTGAGGGTCAAAATACCTTTATTTGGCCATGCTGAGGCAGATTAGGAGGCCAAAACAGAACTCAGTTTGATTCCTATTATGGGAGGCTGGCTGCAGTGCATTTTAAAACAACAATCATCTGAAGTGGCTGAGATGTTCAAGTTTGAAACTTCCTAAGTGCCAGGGCACCCTGTAAATGCAGGGCTCCCCTGGTACTGCAGTGACCTTCACTACGTGGCAGCAGCAGCAGAGACACTCAGTCCTCACGGAGGCAAGGCACCACGCAAAGTTCCTTGGCCCACTTCAGAAAGAGGCTTAATTTCTCTCAATTCCTCTTCCCCCAAAAATCAGCAGAAGGGACATTCAGCAGCAAGCTGGTTTCAGAAAGCAGTGCACAAATGGCTTACTATCTCCACTAAGGATTAGGCACACAGCCTGCTCAGACTTTGGGGGATTCCTACGTACCTCCATCTCCAGGTGCCTACAAAGTCAGGTCTCGGTGTTTCAGGGCTCAGTGCTGGGAACTAGTCCTGCTTTGGCTAGAACCAAAGAGAGAAGACTGCAGTCCTTGATCAGGAGCAGGGCTGCCTACTGTCCTCGTTAGACCCCCCTTGCTCAGACCTGCCCCTCTCCCTGCTGTGCCACTCAGCACACCGGCATCAAGGCACGGGTGCTAACCTGAAGGTAAAGTTGCACCAGGGGAGTCTTACCTGTTGATTTTATGGGTTTGTTTCAAAGCAGGATCCCCATATTTAAAGCCATAAAGAGATGAATTCACAATGAAGCTAAGGAAAGAAAGAAGTCATCATATTTACAGACAGCTGCCATCACGCACACCCCCCCTTTCACACTCGGTTAAAGAAACAGCCTTATCTTTGCCCATGTGCTTGTGTCTAATGTGATACTGGCCTCTCCAGCACTTCATGACATTGTTTCCAATGATACAGATAGCACAGTTCAGACTTTAACAGAACTGATGCATAATTATGCTTAAGTAGCTTTCGTCTCCCAGCTCCATGAGTTAATTACAGTTCTGTACGTGAGTAAAATGGGAAAAAAATGCCCACTTTCTCTCCCGTCAGCAAATTCATGTTCTGTGATGGGCAAAAAGGAGGGATTTTTGGAACAAACACTGCCTTCCCCTTCTGCCTTTGTCTGCAAATATAAATGTTACTGGAACTTAAAAGCTGCAATCTCCATTACACAGATGGGACTCTGCTGTGTTCATCTTTTTTTTGGTGATGTTCATGTAGCAGTGACTTTTGAAAGATGTTTGGAATGACTGCTGGCCATGACAGGATACTGCCTAAATTAGAATCAGGCTCCAAGTATCTTCCTGCAATTAGATTATGTCATATGTGGTATTCTTACTCATGGCCTGGGAAGGAGAGTGCAAGGGTACGTCATATCTGTAGATATTCAATTAAAACGAGTGCATCAGACACACACTGGTCTGGCTTCTGCCTGCCTCACATCTAGCCCAGGCTAGCTCCTAAACCTTATGAGGAAAGAAAAGGGAAAACACGCACCATGCCCATACATATGCCTGCTGGCTAATACAGTTACTGATCTAAAATGTAAAAAGCCATGCAGTTTACACTTAGTTTGATACAATTTGGTTTTAGTTAATGTTAGAAAAATAGAATTCAGAGGGAGGGGAGAAAGGTTTGTGTGTAATAAATTGCAATTTTGCTGTCTCTTGAAGGTTGCATTTCAAGCATAACTGCATTTCTCCGTGCACTCTGAACGCTTCCCTTTTCGGGTATTGGCATGCTTGTGGCAAAAGCAACCAAACCAATTAATTAGGCACACAGTGAAAAATGACATATGAAAAAAAAAATCAGTCATTTCCATTCTGAAAATCCTTAATCAAAGCCTTGACATCGCAGCAATAAGCTAAGCATTAAAGGTTGCAGACTCCTTCCTTGCATGAGGGCAACACCAGCTGTGCAACGCACACAGCTAGAAAGGCTCTTATATATTATATATACAACTATAATCCAGAATAAATAGTACTGTCCTGACTCATAGGTGTATTTCAGCATGGTTGTTGTTGGTTGTTACGGCTGGAGAATGCTTGCTTTTCATCCCTTCTGTCCCGCCCTTGGACACATCAATGAACAGCAGCCTGGGAGTCCACAGTGTCAGCAATATCCTTTTGTATTCCTTCCGAAAATTCTGGTTAAGAAGCCCATAGATCACAGCATTGAGGCAGCTGTTAAAATAGGCCATAAAATAGCTCAGGACAAAAAGCCATTCTGGAATGTGTGGCTGCACTTTTGAAGGATTAATTGAAACAGCAAGGCCAATAAAGTTTAATGGTCCCCAGCACACAGCAAAAAGGACAAAAACCACAAACATAGTCAAGAAGTTTCGGATGTCAGCTGCCCTGAGCTTCTGCTTGCAGTCTTGTCTCACCCGGTGTTTGACTTGGATCACCAAAATCCAGATCCGTAGGTAGCAAAACGTCACGACGGAGAGCGGGACGATGAAGTGAACCACCACCACTGTGATGGTGTACGATGTGCTCACTGTCTGGGCAAAGGTGCAGGAGTAAATCCGGGGGTCATACTGCAAGGAGCCAACAAAGAAGTTTGGCACAATTGCCACCACTGTGAGTATCCAGGTCAGGCAGAGATAGCAGCAGGTGTTCTTCAGGTTGAAGAGCTTATCGTACCGAAGGCTGTGGCAGATGTAGCAGTAGCGGTTGATTGCGATCGCCGTGATGTTGAAAATGGACCCAATGACACTTAAGCCCATCAGGAACCCACTTATCTGGCAGTGGACATTTCCCATGGTCCATCCATTGTGGAAGATGGCACTCAAGATCAGAGGGTACGGATAAACTGCAACCACAAGGTCTGCGACAGACAAGCTGACGACAAAGATGTTGCCTACAAAAAAGAAGAGACCATGAGAGGTTAGTGCAGGTCCAGATGGACAACTTGCAACTCAGAACTCTTCTTTAGGCCTAAGTCTTCTCATGGGCTTCATTCTACTCTCCACTTGGAATTTGAAACCCTAGAAAATAAGACTGTGCTCTACTAGTGACAGCAATGGAGAGTAACTAGGCATGATTGACCTACATGTTCCTTACTGGGAATATCCTAAACTGAAGTGTTACCCTTAACTTGGCTATAATGGGGGGTCAGGTACCTGTGGTCCTTTAAGTTTCTTCTGTGTAGGAGAAAAGGATTTTGTTCTCCTTGTTAATCCACCAGCCTGACTGTCTCTGTCCATCATGGGCCAAAGGAGTATGGTAGGCAGGTTATGTTTTCAGTGGTTTATTCATTTCACTGACAGCAGTTGCACAGGAAAGGTCTCTTTTGTTCTTTTGCATGTAAGCAGGTATGCATTCACCAGAATTTCTGCACTGTTCATGCTAAGAATTGTGCGTTCTTCAAGGAAGCGTAGTGCAGCCAGCCTTGATGTGTTTATCTTATTTGGTATATTTTCCTGTTCTTTTAATGTTAAAGTTGTCCAGTGCAATACAGAAGGTCAGTCACTCCTTCACTGTCTGGTCCTGGGCAGAGAATGTGGTTAAGAAGCTGCAGCCAGCCATCTCTGCAGAGTATGTGCTGCAGGTTGTCCATTTAGGCTCTAGAACAAAGACAGTTGAGAGTCTCTGCAAGTATTAAATAATTTAAGCCTTATTGGTTTGGAAAATCTGCATTGCATGGGACAACACCTGCCAGCTCCACTGTGTGGAGCAGCCTCCAATGACCTGGGTGAGCAGTGACCTCCTAACAGCACTTAATGCTCATTTAATGAGTCTGGTGCATTTTTAGGGAGGCAAAAAGCCTTTCTGTTCAGTTTGTCAGTCAGCATAGAGGACTGCATGAAGAAAAGGACCTCGAGGTCTTGTGGGAACTGGTGTAACTACAGGACCAGCTATAATGCTGGGAAGGTCATCTTTCAATACTCAGCATTCTGATGACCACAAAGTGTCGTTTCAGCAGGAGTTCAACACTTCAGTTAGAGGACAGCACACTAGAAAAAGTAGTTGGTTTTCCTAGCTCTGCAACTTTCAGGTGTATCTGCAGTGGTGGGAAGGAAAATATTACTAGACAGCAGATATATATGCACATAGAGAGAGTATATCTAGAGAGTAGAGTTACATGTAACACATTAAGGTGTGAATACCTGTGTCCCTATGTGATACAGGCAACATCCCATCCAACTGATCACACCTGCATCTTCTCTTCAAACCCTCAAATCCTGCTGTCTAGTAGAGTAGATATACATTTCTTAAAAAATACTAAAAAGAGGTATTTTTCTGTGGTATCCCTGAAAGGACTCTCTTACATCTCAATTCAACCAGGTCACAGGCTTTAGCACTTGGAAAACACACCCAAGGGCTGTTGGAAAGCATGGCTTCCTTGCCATTGCAGTTGGGTCATGGCTATGTTTGTGCCAACAAAAACTATTAGGACAAGTCAACAGTTCATATCAGGCCACTTCATGCCGACCGGAAAGCAGTCCAGACTGGAGAACAGCCCCCAGCAGTGTGGAGCTGAGGCAGCTGACACAAAATGTCACTTAAAAATAAGTATTAGCAGAGGTCATGTGAAGTGCTGAAATCTATTTAGAAAGAAATGTTACATACATAGGTTTACCACAGCACATAGCTTCTGTGTCTGCTGGGCCTCAGAGCTGCTTTCTTGCTGATTTAATAACTTACTGAGAGCCTTTTAAAATGCAGTTACTGAACCTGGTGCCCATATCATTAACTCCATTTATGCCCAATGTCAAGGGCAGAACCAACAGTGGTCAGGCTTAGGGATGCTGCAGGCACCCCAGAGAGGGAATGCTCTTCTGCAGCAAAACTTTTATTCACTCAATCAAAAAAATACACTTCAACAAAAAAGAAAATGTACCCCCAGCACCAGAATTTCCTTTTGGAAAGCTTTTCTAAAACAATTTTTAGGAGAAAAAAAACAGAGACAGAGAGGTATCAGCATTCCAATTCAGGAAACTTCCAAAGGATGCTGGAGACAGACTCCACTAACTGGACTGTAACTCTCCCTCTTCACCAGACCTGTCCTACTTGGACAGACATTTATACACAGCCAGCCAGAAAGCAAGTCTCTGCCTTTGCCGGGCATGAAAGAGACACATTCAACATCCAGTTCCAAACCACACAAAGCAGAACAAAGCTGAATATTCCCTACTTAAAACACCACATTTGTGGATTTAATCCAAATCTTAGAAAAACCATGGGGAAAATTACTAGTCTCAGTTCACTGCCAGCTGGTGGAAGAAATAAGTCGTCTCTGCTGGTCTTTCTGCACCAACTTGAATAGTTAAGAGGAAGTAAAAATATAAGGAAAAAACATCTATAGTAATAATATTCACAGGATGGACACTGTACTTTGGATACAATCCAAAAGCACAGTATTGTGCATATTATTTTGACACCACTTCATTGCATGTTGCTCCAGCAGGGAGAAAATGAGATGGTCTTATTGAGAAAAGAATAATCTCCTCCTCCACTTGGGGAGCAAACCTGCCCTCCCCTGCTCTGGGCCTTTAATGGTGCAGTCTCACCTCTCCTATCCACCACGAGACCTATGGCCCAGGCAGGGTGCTGGGTGCCTGAAAATACAGCCAGAAAGGTTCACAGAAACAAATCCATCTTCCAGTTTATGTGGGAATGTGCTCAATTTCATCCTCTTCCTCTGGTGAGATGAAGGGGAAGGTCAGACCCATAAAACAGCCACTTGCAGGTCAGTCCTGGAAATCAGTGCATTTTTAATGACTGAGTAGTGTAAAGAGGGGGCACATTGCATGCCACCAAAGCAGAACATGCCCTTCAAAGTGTGGGAACTGGTTATCGGCTAATTATTAAAATAGGAGTAACTTGAGTTAAACATTGCTTTAGCCTTGCAGTCCCTGGTTTGCTATGAGACCACCGTGTGCTGAGCCCTGCACCAACAGCTTGTGTCCTTCCCTCTGTAGGATGAGGTTGGACTGTCCTTCCCAAAGAAGATGCAGAATGGGAAGCCATCTAATATCTGGCTTTTAGGGAAGGTAAAGAGCAGTGTCCTGATAATGATCTTCAGTATTGTGCTTTTTTTTTACATTTCCCACTATAAAACAAAGGAGTCTGGCCCATAAATAATATCAGCAGGACTTTATCTCCAATTTAAATTTATCTGCTTCTGCAACACTATTTTCAGATGTATCTTTTTCTCTTTGTTGGCATGTGACTATATTTCCTTATTAGCTTTCACATTTTCCGTCCCTTTTTTAACTTCTACTTAATATAAACTGGCTCATGTGTCACTGTGCTCCATCCCCCAGTTATGGAGTCATACATGAAGAGGCAGGAATGGTGGAGAAAGCAAGTGTGACACAAGGATACTGGTAATACAGACTTGTCCAAATTTCCAGAGAATTTATAAATCCTCTTACATTACAGAAGTCCACCATAAAGCTACAGATTATAAAGGTGCAATACACTGATCACAGTGTAATCCACAATTGTTTAGGGAAAAAAATCCAACTCCAAACAATCTGAAGCCCAGATGCAGAGCAGATTATAGGCACGTGCAAGTGATGCAAAAGGGAATTTATCCCAGAACATGTCCTGCCCTAGCACTTCTATCTTTGAGTTTCCCCTCTGCTCCCATAAATCTATTTCTGCCCACTCCAGCAGTCTGCTCCTGCACTCCAGCAGTTCCCTGGCCATACCTCTCATTCTGCCTGGATTATCCAACAACACAGGTTATCTGAGGACTTATTGTCAAGCCCTGGTTCTAGGAAATGTGGAAATACCTCAATGAATTCTGCAAATCAATAAACCACATACGTAAAAGTCTTCACTGGCAGGCTGCCCCAACAGCACCTGACTTTCATCCAAACAGGTATCGTTCAACAGAGATTAACTGAGCATCACTGTACAAACACCAGGGTCACTGGCACTGCCTGCCTCAAGAGGCTGTTGGAAATCCCCTGGCGTCCAAGCTCCAGTTGCACAGATCCAGCCTCTCCCTACTTTTCCCACACAGCAGCTGTGGGCTGTCCTTTACAGACTGTGCCTTACATACCCTGAACCTAGAATCAGGGTTAAAAGGTGAGGGGGGAAGAAAGAGACAAAGTATTTTTCTGAAAGTTGTCACTTTTTGTACATCTCAAAATGTCCAAAACAAACACCCAAACCTCTTGTTTCTTTGTTACCTACATGAAGTTGTTGAGGTTTTAGGGGTTCCCCTTTTGTTTTTCTCTTAAAGGAATTTTTCCCCATACCTTTGTTGCTAAGGGACAAATTGCTGGGTGCTTACAAGAGACAAAAAGACCTGGCCAAAGGGGGAGGAGTCCGTCTGGCTACCCCCTTTTTCCTGGGGTTTTCTCATTGGGGCAGAGATGCCGGGAGATTTGAACTGGCAGAAAGGGGCTGGGTACAGCCCCTAGCTCTCTTGTTCTCCCGGCATGCAGAGGAGAGAGAAGCCGCTCTCGTGGTGGAGGGAGTTCATCGCAGACCCCTGCCTTCCTTCTGCCCTGAGTGGAGCTTGCTCTCTGGAGCAGCTGTTACACTGGGACCTTATTTTAACATCCTGCCTCACCAAAAAGGGACTTTTCTCACCAACTACTAGGGTGCCCCAGGGGACCCCGGGATCCCAAGCCCACCTTTCCCTGCCCCACCGGGAGCCGAGCCGAGGCTGCCCTGTCCCTGCCGTTCCTTTGCCCCTGCGCTACACTGTAGCCCTGCACCCACCCCTGCCTGCAGAGACATCCCAGGGCTCCCGCTGCAGCTCCGGAGCTTGATTCATCTCATCTACAACCCAGGATTTAGATTTGTCCCTGCTGTTCCAGCCTGCTGTCCCCGAGGGTCCTGCCAGGGCCCGGGACCGGCTGCCCCGGGGGTTTGTGAGGTGATCTCCTCCTCCGCCATCACCGCGTGAGGGCCGAGATCGCTCCCAGCGCCCCCTGCAGGCGCGGGGAACCATCGCCCCCGCCCTGCTCACTGGGAGCCACCAGCGCCCCTGCCGGCCGTGAGCGGCACTGCACCCACGGGAAAGGCCTGACAGCCGAGAAGGTGTCACTGGGTTCTGCTCTGTTTGTTATCACTGCCAGAGTTACTGCTGTTTGTTTGTATAAAAATACACACACACACACACACGTACACACACATATATATATAAAACTAAAGAACTGTTATTCCTATTCCTCATATCTTTGCCTGAAAGCTCCTTAATTTTAAAATTATAATAATTCGGAGGGAAGGGGGTTGCATTTTCCATTCCAAGGGAGGCTCCTGCCTTCCTCAGCAGACACCTGTTTTTCCAAGAGAGAAGTTCTTTTACTTTCCTTGCAGAAGTATTACAGAACTACTGAACTCTTTCCTTCAGGTGAACAAGGCAGAGATGCTCAATGCAAGCTAAAGTTAGCACTGTTATGTGTACACCCAGTGCTGAAATGACAGGATTTGCACCAGAGACAGTTGTGTGGATGAACTTCCTTTCACCTGGAACAGTCCACCTCCAACTGAGTGTGCTGTCCAGGCTGCCCCTTCCTCCCACCCTCTGTGCAGGGATTCCAGTTGCTCCCAAATAGACAGTTCCCAGCATAGCATTTTGAGGCAAACAAAGCCACACACAACAGCCTCAAAGGCAGCAAGTGAGGAGCTGACCCGTGTGCACAATGGCTGAGTGCCGTGGGGCTCACTGCATGACCAGTCACTTTGCTGTTCCAATCTCTTCCCAGCAGTGAGCTCAGACCCTGGTGTCTGTCCCCTGCTGCCAGATTAATTGACAGCTGTAGAAAAGCAGGTCTAAAAACCTGTATTGATAAAAATGTGCTGATACACAATAACAAAATGCTGAAGTTTATTTATGCAACCGGTATGTTTGCTGTGACTTCTTACTACTATAATTATACTATAAACCACAGATTTTAATAAAGAGAATCTTAATTTTTATGTTTGTTCATTCAGGATTTATGAAAAAAATCAACAGACTCAGGTCTTCCAGATGAATGGGAATTAAGACACACATCAACCTCAGAGAGATATATATAATGAGGTTCAGAAAACAATTTAACAGGCCATGACTGTAAAGCAAGCCTCTGATGACCACTTACCATAATCTAATACTCTCTGTTTAACCTTCCAAAGCTTATGCTCACTGCAAAACAGAAACAAAATGTACTGTTTGCTCCAAGCAAAAAAATAAACTCATAAAAACCTTTATTCAGCATACAACAACTCTTTTATTAGCTGTGATAGCCTCTTTTTCCTGTTTGTTTTTACCTGCGACTTGCTGTGTGATTGCTTGTATGTCACTAACCTCCAGCCTGCAGATGTGAAGTGTGCTCAGTTCTGCAAACTAAGTGGCAGTTCAGAGAAAGCACTTTCAGATCAATTTTCTTCTTTTTATGACAAAAAGATACCATTGAGGTACATCATATTGATCATGTACTTCTGTAATTAAGTGGATGACAATGCTGTGGTGTTGGGGGATGCTGAGCCTGCAGCCCTCACTGACAAGCATTTCTTATGTCACAAACTCTAAAGGGTCATTCCTGGGGTAGACAATATTTACCCTATGCAAGGGTAAATATCACTCCCTTCTGCAGGGGAGTGTAATCCATTGCACTGCTCCTCACAAGCTCCTGGCTTCCCAGGCAGTGTGAACACCACACACAATGGCACAGGAGGAATGCCAGACTGTTGTCATTTCTTTCCACCATTCTTATAAGCACTGGTACATCTGATGTGCCCACGTGACAGCCCAGTGTATACTTACCCATTTTGAGAACTGAAAAAGTTTGACAGGGGAGCACAAGTGAAAATCAGCGAAATTCTCACTGAGATCCAGGCAAAAGGCAAAGAAAAAAAAAAAAAAGAAAAAGAGTTGTTGTTCAATTCGTTAATCCATAAATTTTAATTGAGGATTTTATGTGTGTATTTAGGGAGTATGTTCAAAGAGAGAATAAACAAAAGATAGGAAAAGGCATTCAATTAATTATCTGTTATCATTACTCCATTAGGATTCAGAGGGGGATAAAGTGTGGTTTCCTGCAGTTAAACAGACAGTGCAGTTGGGCTGTCAGCTGCTCTCAGATCCTGACTGTGCTGCATAAAATGATACAAAGGGTAATAACAAAAAGGGCAGGAGGTATTGCCAGCCCACAGCATCCTTAGGATACAAGATTAGACAATGTGGAAATATCCAATTTAAGGACATTATAAAAGTCCTAAAAAATGCATGAAACTCCAGAATAATTTAACTCCTGAAAACAGTCCTTCCAGATCTCTCAGCATGACCAGGAAGGCACAGAACAGCAATATGCTGTGGGCTACCAACAGTTATCTGGTTTGCTAGCATCATCCCCTACTGGAAAACTGTGGGCACTTAGAGCTGCTCCCTGCCTTGTGCCAGCCCTGTGGATGCACAGAGCAAGGCCAAGGCAGCCTACAAAGCAAACTCTCCTCCTCCTCTGCTTTCTTGTGACCAGGCACTTAGGCATCGCTTAGGCATCGCTTTGGCATCACCCGCTCCAAGAGCCTTCTCATCAGTACATCACTACAGCTGTGAAAGCTGCCTTTCCCTCTGGACATCTGAGAAAGATTTGCTTGCGGGAGGAGAAGAAAAACCTCACAGTATTTACTGGAGAAGAAAGTGCCAGCCCCCTAGAGCTTCAATTACATTTGTTATGCACCATATATTATCTTGGCTGATGGCTAAAGAGTTGCTTACATTGTCAGGTGAAGGACTGGATTACTGGATATTGGACTTTTAAGTCATGACCTTTTAATTGTCTTGCTGCCCAAACCACACTTAAGCCATGCCTTCAGCCCCTCTAACTGAATGCAGCAAAGGGAAATAGTTGGCAGTGTTTGCAGTCCAGAGATTCATAACTTTCATTTGGCTAGAACCAGCTAGATTCACAGCCTTAGCTAAGCTCAGAAGTCTTGGAAATGGCCTGGAAATTAGAGAACAGCCCTGTTTGCATGATTTTGTATCTTTCCTTATATCACTTACTATTACACTGGAAACTATGTAAAGGGGAGGATTTTTCTCTTGCTGTTACACAGATGGTAGCTGGACATTCACTCTCAAATGAATAAAAATTATTTTAATTACATCTTCTTCTGAACCCTTAAAAAGTCAGACCTCTTTTGGTACCAATGCAGAGCAACTTCCCCATCTTCAGAATTTCAAACACTTTATAAAGAAAAAGGTGTTTTTACATCATCCCAGACAAAGAGTGTTTGGCAAGTTTCCCTGTTATCTAACACATCATGCTCACCTTGGGCACTCCTTCCAGAAAAGGTAATCTGAATATAGTATCAAGAAAGGGGAAATTATATAAAGTTGACATTTTACCTACCTTCAACATTTTTCAAGTTTCTAAAATGCCACTTAATATTCATTTAAGTGCCTTGTAATGACTTCTTCCTGTGTTTTCCTGGAAGTTCTGACCCTTCGCAAGAGGGAAAACCACAGTGCTCTAATTCTTATGGGTTTCTAAACTTAGCTCTTGCTAGCGTGATGCTTTTCCTGGATGCAATTATGACAACTGAATCTGCTAGTAATGGAGGAAGAGTAAGTGGTAGTCTTGGTCCAGCTTCTAATAAGTACAAAAGAAGTGCTAAAAAGTACCCTTTCTGGTTGTGTGCCCCAGATTTCTGTCATTTCACTGCTATATCCACCAAACTCATTACCAACAGTAACACTGTGAGACAGTGAGCCAATCCACACAAAATCTTGATTTCTCCCTGTATCAATTCCAAATTCTTGGACTAAAGATGGACCTGGAAACACTGCTTGCCTTCACAGCACATCCCAGCAAGGCTGATAGAGAGCAAGTGTAAGAGTCAGGAAGCACTTGGGGCCACCCTCCAACTTGCACCCTCCAACTCAGCACCTCTGCCAGTGCCAGGTGACCTGCAGAGCCCTGGCTGCCACATCTGACTGCAAGAACAGCATGGCTGGTGCCTACCTACTCCCTAAGGCAGCTTCTTGTGGGACACACACATTTTTGGGAGGAGTCTACACAAAACCCCACATAGCCAGAGGGTGAGTCCAGGTACCCAAACTAGCACCTGATACCCTGGATGACGGTGTCACCCCCCAAATTCCAGCTGTTTACCCACCTTTTCTGCCTGAAATCCCTGCTGAATTGGCACTATGTGATGTAAAGCAGCTGCCTCATCCACATCCAGGCTGTGTAGGAAGCACAGGCCAATGCCCTTATGTTTACCCTCCCACACTGGCCACATGGGCACAGGGATGCGTTCTACCAGCCCACGTTAACTCCAGGCCCATTATTTATCACCTGGCTTGTAAAGTGCTCCGAAAGAGGAAAGACACTATATAAACATAAATATGAATTATTGCCAGCATCCAGTGAAATGACACACCAACATCCATCCTCTCCCAGTCTCAGCAGCTTTACCACCACCATTTGCCATCTGTTACTATTCTAGAAAAGAATCTGTCAACTCAGGCTTAATAGACTTAATAATGCTCTTTTGCTATTGGTGTTGGTCAAAGTGTGTTCCTGGAAAGGAGCTATGTGCAAGCAAGCAATTCTTAGGCAGCTGTCAGGCAGAGCGTACAATCAGATATGAACACACAGCTCATTTTAGTGATAAAAATCTTGTCTGACTGCCCTGGAGAGCCATGCTGAACCACTACAGCTGAGCCCAGGAGCTGCTCCTGCTCCTCCTTGTGCCTCACCAGCACAGTTTGTTGACTAAACCTTAGTGCCAGCACCAGTCACTACACCCACGGACATCCGCTGCAAAAGAGCAGATGCTACCCTGCCACAATTAACTTGTTAACCTCCCAGCCTTGACATCCCAGGGATGAGTCTCTCTCCAGCCCCAGCTCTTCCTGCTTAGTTGGTGGGAATGGGAGGTGGGTTTTTTCCTTACAATTCTTTTGAGTTGTATATGGAAATGAAGAAGCTACTAATAAAATAGTCACCACACAAAAATGTTTCCATTGATGAAGGCCATTTAGCATTTAACTCATTCTGAACCAATTCGAGGTTACCTAAATGAAGGCTTGGGTGTTAGGGCAGCTGGGTGATAATCACCTGTGCTTCTGCACAGCATTTGCCACTAGAGCTAGGAAAAAGAAACATAATTTGGATCCAAATTATCTCAAGGTGATAGTCTAGTTGTAGGCTGCAGCACACTCCTGGTATGACTTACAGTGACTGCTGTGCTGCAATTGATTGGCTTTTCTTCAGAAGACTTTAACATATTTTTTCAAACAAAAAAACCCATGGCTGGACTTAGATCACAGAATTCCTTAGAGCCTAAGTTTTTTTTCTCCTGTGGCCTCACACTGAACCTGGCAATAAAGCAGGTACAGCCACAGTATGCACATGCAGTGGAGATGAGGCTGGAAGAGAAATGATGCCGTGAGGGACAGGAAAGCAGCATGACTGAGGCCAGCTGTCCATAGTCAGTCCTCCAATCCCAGCACCAGCCCCATGGCAAGGAAAAAGGCTGAGATACCTGAATTACTGTTCATCCAGCCTTCACAATCTGCGAGAAAGAGAATATTCCTCACAAAACAGACAGGCAAAGAAAGAGCACCAAGATGTGATGGCTTCATCAAGACTATGTGAACTGTGAGAAACATAGCACATGCAAGTAGGAGAAAATAAAGCAAAAGAAAATCTGTTCTGGATCTCCTGGTTCATTCATAACTATTTACTAATCCCACTGGAAACGGAGGGTTACTTTCACCTGGAAACACTTTAGGGACTCTGATACAATTACATCGGCAAAAGTCCAATGCAAACAGTTAAAATTGGTTCAGTAAGAATATAATGATAATGGAAAATAAAAAAACTCTCATGTCCTCATTTTCCCAGAAAGGAGTCCAAAAAACTGTGTTTCCCAGAACATCAGCAAAAGCTTCACTTCAGATATTCACACAGGGTTTATAGAACTCATGTCAAGCCTGGGTAGAGGACGAACAACAAGAAACACTTGATGGTACCAGAAACTTGACTAGGGAGTCCCAAATGTATCACTGGATGGCATCTGCTTCTGTTCTTTTCCTAATGACTTATGAAACTTAATCATCTTTGAGGTGCAATGTCTGGGTCTATAAAAGGAGAAAAGATGTTTTTGCAGTAAAGTCCAGAGTAAATGTGTTCCAACATGAGCCTGTGTGAACAAATGGTTCGAGTGGGTGTGTTCTAACGCTGATCTCAATGGGAGTCTAGTGGTGGATGATATCCAGGTGGCTTGAAGGCAAATAAGACTCCATGGGACTGTGACACCTAAATTACTGGAGGAACTTCATTAAATAGTCAGACTTATAGGCAGCAATACACAATTTCAAGGGCAGATCTCACACTTGTGGATAATACTTGATGAGGCTGGCAGACACTTTTGCTATCAACAGCTTCCAATAGAACAGCATTGCCTGGATTCTGCTCTTACACAAACTAAATTTTGCCCTCAGCAAAAAAGAGGGGAAAAAAAGCTCCAGAAAGAATAAAAGATGCTGAAAAAAAGGCCATCCACGTAAGCCAATGAAACTCTGACGTACTTAACTCGATTGCCTAATCCTGGAATACCCCCGAGTCCTACTCTCTAATCTGTAGTGATAAGGGCAGGCCTACTTTTAGAGTTGTATAACCACCATCAATTGATGGTGCTTTCAGTGTCCCCTTAAAACTTTTCCCCTCCTCTCCCTTTTTCTCCCTAATGAACTTTTTCTCAGCAAGAAATAAATCACAGACATTTCTTCTCTCTGAAACTACTTAACATCCACACCTCCATGCTTCAAAGAGGTAACGTGTTAACTTGAGCCTCATGATTCCCATCAGGAGCCTGGGAAGTGAGGGCTGCATGCAATCCTTTAATGCTAACCCTGAATGAACCTTTCAAGCCAGTTGGTGGTTGGTAAAGGAGACTGCTCCCCACCTCCATGTCTATATAGCCAAGAGGGTGACTACAAAACCCACCAGCAACAACAGAGCTGAAAGGACCCTGGGAGGTCGACTGATCATCCCCCTCAGCCACAGCTCTTAAAAATTGGTGCCAAGGAGGAGCATTTCTTCACCTGGAACAGGCTGCCTAGGAAAATGGTGGAATCACCATCCCTTCAAGTGTTCCAAAAATGTGAGGATGTGGCACTGGGGGTATACAGCTTAGTGGTGAGCATGGCAGTGCTGGGCTAATGGTTGGACTTGAACTTAGAGGTCTTTTCCAACCTTAATGAATCTGTGATTCTATGATTTCTATAATTACATTGCCCTTACTCAAATCCAAGCTGCCTTCCACTTTCTTGCCACCATAAAAAAAAAAAAAAGCTCTAGGCATGTGCTGGTTGAGTAAGTTCAGAAACAAAGGAATAACTCAATAGCACCTTCAGTCAGTGTGAGATCTCTCCTCTGGCAGGGGCAAAATAGAGGAAGAACTATAGCTTTTCACACTGGCTTTTGCTCCCAAAGTGTTGGAATTTCTAAGAGTTTTAGAGAAGCTCATTTGCCACCCCCTCCAAAGACAAGAGAAATGGTCAAGATTGCTAAATTTCTAAAAGAAAAATCTCTCTCACTCTATGCAATTTCTGAAAATTCCTCTTCTCCACTCCTATATTGCTTTATCTAACAGCATTTTTTTAAAGAGCTGTCATTCATTAAGCATAAGATATTAATTCCTGCCTTCAAGTCTCTTCAGAGCCATTTGTGACCCTCCATTTCCTCTCCTTAGGATTCCCTGCTACTTTTCATTTAATTGCTGAAACCCCATGTTGTTATCTGTCCCCAATAAAGTAATTTTGTTTATCAACTAACTCCAAGTAAGAGAAGTTTTAAGGATGAAATGAAGCATGGGCTTAATACAGAGTCTTCTAGGGAGAAGTATTTGTAACAAACACCAATGCCATACATTCATCAAGAAATCTACAGGGTAGTTGGAATATCACATATCATTCAAGATACTTTTCTAAGAGGGGGTTGGTTTGGCAGGGCTAGAAAGGGTGAGGGTTTCTACTCCTCAGCAGCAGTGTAACACAGACGTATCCAGGTAGGGAACAAAAACTCAGAGCATGCTGGACACCTCCTCCTTCACAGGGAACTCCAAAAGCAAGTTTTTAGAAACACAGAGAGGACAGGGAGAGGCAAGGTTAGGGCACATAACAAGGAGCTTTGGGGAAATTCTGTCAAAAAATTTGCTTGGAACGTTGCTGGCAGTGGATGAGAGCTTTGCACATTAATAAGCGGAGTCCAGCAAATAACCTCTGCTTCCCAAGCAAAGCTGGCAGCATGGGGTGATACGGTGTGTATTTCCCTTTTAGGCATGGGAGCACACCAGTGTTGGTTGCACATTCATTTAGGTAGTTCAAGAAACATCTTGAGAGTTATGGGAGTCACCTTCAACCCGGCAGGACCGCCCTTGTACAACAACCACGTGAAATGTCTAACATTCAAATAGCTCAGTCGAGTTCTGTATGTACTCTAAGGAATCAGGGGGTTATTTGTAACGTCAGAGCTAGCAGGAACCAGGATTTGCAGCTTCAATAACAGATTTACACAAAATAACAGAGCCCAGCTCTTGCAGCAAACTCTCCAGTCTGAAGCACCCCAGAGCCTCCCCAGGGTCGCAGCATGCCCAGGCTATCACGTCACCCAGCTCTGGCTGCCGCATCTTCCCGGCTCTGGGGAGAGGAAGATGAACCCCAAGGAGCATGGGCCATGTCTGCTGACTCAGCAGGTCTCACAGCCCTCATCTGGGAGCACAGTGGAGAAACACAGAGTGTTTACTGCACTGCAATGAAAAACAAACCCTGAGTGATCACCAGAAGTCAGAGTCTTGGCACTGGGAGCAGAGGGCGTGGAGTTTAACTGCTAATTAGGACAGGGCAGCAGCAAAGGGCAGAACAGGGGAAGAGGCTGGCTTTGGCTCCCTCAGGAGTTGAAAGGCTTCCCAAATTCAGCCACATAACACATCCTTTAAAAGGAGAGTGATGGCTTCTTCTGTGTTAGCAACAAAGCAGAAACTCTCATGCCAGTACTGCCTTCTGATACTAGCTGTCCTTTTATCATTTATTCAGGAATAAAACTCGCACAAGACAGAGTTATATCAAATGACAAATAACAGCTGTAGGGAAAAGAAAAAAGTGTTGCACTTCATTAGAACTCTGTATGACTCTGACAACCAGAAACACACTGCCAAAGTGGCAAACACAGCCGAAAAGACAAGAGAGATCTCACAGCAGCTGTTAAACCAAATGGGAACTTGTTAAAATTATGGGCCATTTTCCCTCTTTCATATTTATTCTCAAAACACCATGTAAAGAAATACAACTTCTTACAAAGACAGACTGAGTCATTAGCGTAGAAGAGACGCGAGACCCTTGCAAAGTTTTCAGATTAAAAGGTAACAGTTAATACCCAAGCAGTTCCTAAAATCCTATGAATATGTTAATCTGGTATCATCTTAAGTCCTCCAATATTAAAGTAATAAATCTTACCAGACTGAATTTTACTGCTGTTCATTTGGTGTTACAATATTCCTTTATAACATGTAAGTATTCAGCATGGAGGATGCCGATGGGCCTGCAGCAGTAACAGCAATGCCATCCTGGAACAGACCACACATTTCCTTCTTCCCAGAGAGGTCAAGGCCATACCTGTCACCGAGTATCAGCACTCTCAAATTTCTATGCCACCAGGCACTGGTGACAAGTGACTGGTGACTACACCATGAAAGCAGCTGGGATTGCCAGGGTGGAACAGGACTCCACAAGGCCTACACAAGTCACACCTGGAGTTGATTTTGTAGAGGTACCACAGCAATCACAGGGAAATACTCGGGGCTAAAAAGTATCCTGCAAGCCAAGCTGTACACTTTGCCAGAAGGAGGCTGATTTCCAGAGGGGACAGGATGATTTTGCTTCAATCAGGCCCCAAATAAACACTGACAAACCAAGCAAATTAAGTACATAACCAGCCAGCCAGTTCCAGATTATCCCACAGCGGGGGAGTGCAGTGCTGACAGGTTTTGTTCTCTGTTTCTTTAGAGGGCAGGAGGTGATTGCACTGCATTATTCTGCATTTAATTAGTAAGAGCTAGTCTTATATCGGAGAACTGAATGTAAGGAGAAATGAGAGACACATTCTTGTTTTAAGCAAGGATTTTTCCAGTTAATTGCCATGTAGCATGAGCAAACCACTGCCTTGGCACGTTTCAGATTCCTGCTCTGCCAGCAAAAGATCTGCCTCCCTTGAATTCACTGATATCTATAGGTACAAGGATGTCATTCACTGGAAGGCAGAAGAGAAATTAAAGTATTTCCAACATGCTCACCTTCTGGCTCTTGGGCAGTTCTCCCACACTGAACATTTCACTCCATACAGTTCTGTGCAGAGTGGGCTCAGGAGCCTGTGATACGCAAGAACAACCAAAAGAAGTGGGATAAAAGTAGGAGAAGCACATCCCTGTTTACCGGTCCTGGAGTTCCCCACAATCCTCCACACCGGGAGGAGTTTAGATGACAAATGTGGAATGGTAGCACACGCAACTTTAAATTTCATAGGCAACACTCTTCCCAGCAACTCTATAGAGTCATTCTCCCACCATGGTACCAGAGGAACATATGCTGTTGAGAGGTTGCTCAAGTCAAATTAACTCAGCTTCAGTGTCTCAGGTTAGAAGACGAAAACTCATTGTGGACAAGAAGTTATTAGCAGAAGTCTCCCCTAAACCAGTACTTTTCCCCAAATCCCTAACTGCTTCAGCAACACCGGCAAAGGTAAGGATAATAGTTGGCATACATGCTTCTTGGAAGAATTTGAAAAATACAACACCAGGGAATTAGCAAAGAATGCACAAAAGACAGATGTGTTAGAAACATCCCGAAGGTGAAGAAAAGTCTCCATCAGTGGTTAGACTTCCTCTGACATCAGAACCTCTGTCCATGAGGAAACTCCAATCCTCTGTCATAGAAAACTAAAATGAGGAAAACAAGGACTACCAAGACAACCCCAAGCAACACCATGGAGCCTGGAACAGGTGTCCTGAAAGGAAACTCAAAGCTGGCACTGAATAATGATCGACACATAAATATGTGCAATTAATAGAGTCAACTTCTGCTACAGGCACGTTCTGCAGCAGCCTACAATGACTAGGATTGCATAGTCCCAGAAATGAGTTTTCAAAGACATTCATAGAAATACATTCAAAGTACATTCACAGAAGAAAAAGTTGCCATGAAAAAAGAAAACTAAATGAAATCTGATTAAAAAAAATTTAAGAGGGCAGTAAACCTAGTTTTAAGCAGAGCAACCACCATGTAATGCTGCAATACAGCAGTGAAATTGTGGGTTATCTAAATTGTCACCCAAGGGAAAAAAAAAGTAAGACAAAGAGGCTGAAAAAGTGTCAGCCAACATAGATAAATTGGCTGATTAATGGATTTGATGCTGACTTAATCTTCTTTTTGGCAGTGCTCTGAAAAGCCTGTTTTTTTGCCTTTCCTTACCTAAATGAAATTAACCGATTCCAGAAAATTAAGAACAATTTATCAGGCCACTGAAGACAGACTGCTTGTTGGATCTGTATCTGTATTATTCCATGCAGAACACAAGATAAAATTTGTAATTTAAAAAACCTGAAAATTGAAGGATTGGCGGAGTGTGGCATCTGGAGTGTTGCTGCTCTTTCCTCACACACTTCCTGGCACACTTCAACACACAGGTTGTACAAACAACCTTTTGTTTGGAACAAGAGTGTTTGGCTCCTGCTACAACACAATTTGTTCTTCATTACCTCAGAAAATGTAATTTTCACTGCATCAAACAAGAAGAAATTTGGGAGCAGAATGTTTCACTGTGACTTCAAGCTCTTTTACTTTCATTATAAAATGAAAGTGTTGGGTCAGGGGTTTTTTCCAAGAAAGTTTTACATGAAAACCTGAATTTCTGAAGGTATCATAACCACTATTTTGTTCTTCCTCACAACACACAAAAAAGTTGTTTTCTGCAAAAAGAGTCTAGGAAATTGATTACTTCATTTTTCACCAACAAAGGTTTCTTCAGTAAAACAGTATCATCTTGCACTCATTCATTTGAGGATCTGCAGCATTGCCATTGCTCACTCCCTGGAAGAAAACACATAAACACATCTGCATCTCAACATTTCAGAAACTCATTGGTCTGAAAGCCAACAGGGAAAAACCTGAGTAAGAATTAAAGGCTGTATTTTCTTCTTGTATTAACTGGTCACATTCTGAAATGAAGGCTAACAAAGAAAATTTGGCTAAAGAATTGCCTGGAGCCAGAATGCTCCATCACAAAGGAAATCCTCTCAGGCAGAACCCCCGTTTGGCACATCTTTCCTCTCAACCTTTGAGTTCTGCCTGCAGGATACAATAGAAATAAGCAGTTATCTGTAAAACCTTTAATGGTGATTTTTCACTTGGGACATGAAGTAGGGCAGGAGGAAACATGTTCAAGAATAACAAAAAGACAAAATGGTTTTAAATGAGAAAAAGGCTGAGGAACTTACATAGGTTGCACTATGTGCCTACATCAATACAACAGGAATTCCCACCCTCCTGCAAAACTCACACATGTGATTACAAGGTCTGGCATCACAAATGAAAGCAATGGGAGCTGATGAGTGAATTGTCTTCTCCTTCTGCATTGCCTGCTCGCTGCAGAGTCGGCAGGACAATTCCCTCTCTAACGTGAGGTTGCATTCAATAGAGGAAAATCAGGAGTAAAAGTAGAACATGCAGGACAGTGCTTCAAACTGCTGCTAGTTGACTTTAAACTCAGAAGCCACCCTCAGATTCATTCTGGGATGGATGTGACAGCAGAAGGAAAATGACAACTCCTCCCAATTCTGTTGTTTTCATATAGGATTGGGCTGAAGGAAGAAAAACCCAGGAGTGAGGGAGGAAGGGGACTAGGATGGATGGAATGCTGGAGAAGTCAGGGGGTGGGAGCACCGCACACTCTCTCTAGAGATCCAAAAAGTACAGCTTGTCTTCAACTTTTGACACTTTCAAGGAATCATGCAAGACCTCTGTCAGCAGCAGCACAAGGCTCAGCCCTGGCCCTGCAGACAGCAGGGCAAGGCAGAATGACACATCTGCATTTCACATCATCCATTTAAGCCAGGATTCACATATTTTTCCCCTCAGATTGCTGTGTCATGGGAAGCCAAACCCAGTTCTCACTGAACTAGTGTGACCTCTGCAAGGAGAAGCAGTAGGTCTTAAAACACATGCTCCTTCATTTCCCTACAGGCAGAGCTGGAAATCGAAATGCTCTGTCCACAGCACGCAGCCCGAGCCAGGGCAGCATGCTGGAGACTGCGTGGGAACAAACCCTCTGAAAACAAACCAAACTTTGCTGTTTCTTGGAAGTGTTGGGTCCAGTCTCTTTGGGCACATGATGAGAAAGATGCTTTGTGCCTTACCTCACCACGGTGCATCCCACGACACGTTTTGGGGTGACGTGTCCACATCACACACCCACTGGTTACAGGCTAGGACAGCACCTTCTTTAAATATTTACTCTCCCTCACTTACGCATTCTCCTGCAATGTGCAAATGGTATATAAAGATGGGATCAGGATTCATTTGGATTGTTATCTGTCTGTGGGGGTTTGTAAAGGAAGGCAAAGCTGGCTCTTCTCTGTATTAGGAAGAAATTGGGAAAGTAACAGCGCTGCTGACACCATTTAAAGCCCAGGAAAGGAAAGCCCTACTTTCAGTGGTCTTCTGATCATTTACAGATTTCTTCCATCTATGTGGTCATGTGTTTACAACAATGTTTGCAGCTGCTGCAACAGTCACATAAACACTGAAAGGACACAAATTCCAAAGTTCAAATAATGACATGCCTTTAATTATGATTAATGTTCCTTACTAATCATCCAAGAACCAATACTCTGGAGATGTATTTTGCAAACTTGAATGACATAATGTGAATTATCCACATAATATCCAACACAAAACTAGATATTTGATAAAGGCCAGGTTAGAAGCCACAAATTTCTATAGCACTTAGGGTGCATAGTCATTTAGATAATTACACAGATTTTGACTCTGGCACAGAGTATCATGTGAATGATTACCTATCTACATACATTTCCCAGAGACACGATCACAGAGGCCTTAATGGAGAGCAGCATGCCACAACATGTGGAAAAAAATAACAAGAACCAAACACATTTCATCATGAAATGTGATCATATAATGTGATTTATCAGAAAACCAGGCTGGAAAGGGATCTCAAGGATCATCTGGTCCAACCTTTCTTGGCAAAAAAGAAAACTCCACAAGACATTGCTGAAAAGACATGGAAAACTGGAAATAGCACTCATTCTGAGAGCATAAATCATCATTTTCTTAAAGATAACAAAATTGGATGACTATTTCTCACTAAAAAAAGCAGAAAAGTGTTTTATGAGACTCATAAATCCACATCCCACAGACAAGAAAATCCTTACCATTTCTCTCTTTCTCATTTCTATCCCACTCCCTTGATGCTTTCTTCTATTTTTCAGCAAATAACAAGGAAATGCAAGTGCAGTGGGAAACCAGATGGTGTAGGAAAACTAACCCACTTGGTACTTTCCTTCTCAGTACTGACAAGTCTCAAGGGTAAATTCCCTCCTTCCCCTTTTTATGCTGCTTGGGACATTCCCAGCGGGGCTGATCCTGGTGTACAGAAGCAAGCGTGAACACTCACACTGTTTCTGTGGCAACAACATCAGCACCATCCCTTTTAAGATGTTTTTGAAGGATGGGTTTAGTGGGGGATTATAGGTAACCTTATAAGTTAAGAAGTTGTTCCTGGTGCTTTTCTATTCTTCAAACTCCATCTCATCCCATCCCACAGCATTAACTGTCCTGTTTTCAAGTTTTAGGAGGATAAAGAGCATCAAGCACCACAAAAAATAAAAACTGCAGAAAGTACCCACTCATAAAGTAACTTTAAATTCTTCCTCTTAATTTGGAACAATCTTGTATACATCTAAAGTGTATGAATTCAAATAGTTATGTCCAATATAATAAATAACAGGCTTCCCCAGGAGTCATATAGAGCACGAATGCAAGGGGTTGCAATACATGGAGCTGTAGAAAGCTTGCATTTTGATTGTTCTCCTTTTGATTCAGTACCCTGCATTTTCAACTCTCTCTATAGAAAATGGCTTGGACTTTCTGAGTGCCACTAGAAGCAAAACGTTTTCAGAAAGGCAGGTAAATAAGGTCAGTATTTGCCACATTGAATTAATCCACAAAGGTCTGTTAAGGTAGTGTTTTCCCATACCTCATGGAGACCAAAGGGTTGATGAACACTCTGAGCCTGAGAACAGCCACATCAAAGCAGACCTGAGGGTCATCTGGTCCTGTGCCACCACTGCCAGAAGGAGCTGGCTCATGGAAAAGTTCCATTTTACCTTATATGCACATTTACATTTTTCAGCAGTAATAGAGTGTTTTGACAAGCTGCAATCGACCTCCAGTCTGCAGTGAATTTTGACTTTTTTGTTCCAATTTTAAACACCAAAACCCAAATCTGGACATGGCAATTCCCCATAGTACAGAAATTAAGAGTCAAAGACATTCTCTTCCTAAAACAATATACAAGACCAAATTTGTAATCCTTCTTTGCCCTTCCCCATTCAGCAGAGGGGAATAATCCCATACAATGGCACATGTCTGATATGATTGCCATGGGGAAATTAGAGTCTTACATCTAGAGAAGGAGAAGTCCTACATTACTAAGGTTTTCTCTGCCACCAAGGGAAAGAAACATTGCCTCCTGGTGATTAAGACTGTAATTATTATTATAAATTCTGAAACACTTTGAATTACGTGGTACATTTCCTTTAAATGGGCACCATCGTTAGTGCAAGTTGATTTGAACCAATTATTTATTCATGGCTTAATAACCCTGTTTGCTTCACAGGCTCAACACACTTTGCTCAGTATATTGTATTACTGGCTGGCTACTATAAACAGCCCATTTAGATTTAGACAGAAGCTTTTGGAAAAGTTCTATTTCTAACAGACATGTGGATTAGAACACAAAATGCATTGATCAGGAACTACTGGTTTCTTCTAAACTGTTTAACATTTACCTGTGTGCCTTAAGTTCTCAAAAACCTTCACAGGTAAATCTCTAGCTGAAGTTCCCATTCAAACAAAGCTTTCTACTCAGGCCAATCCAAATATTCAGTCAATTGAAAATCAAGAGGAAGTCTGCCAGATAGCACTGCCAAATTGTTAAATTTCTGCAAATAAATCAGAATCAGACTTCCCCGTGGAGGTGTTAATAAAATACATCCAGCCTCGCCAATAAATCTGCAGTACCTTTTTCCAAGTTCTGAAGTAAAAAAGCTTTGGCTTTACTGGTGTTGTTGCAAAGCAGGTCTTAATCAAACCAGCCATGGGAGAAGAGAAAAAAGTCTTTAAATTTGGCCAGATACACTTCTGTCAAAACATGATACCTTTTTAACCACTGTGAAATTACAATGTGCTTTTCTTACTGAAATTCTTCCGAAGTTCTGCCTTGAAGGTGTTGGAGAAAAACCAGACTACACCACTGATGATGTACAGAGCTCTACAACCAGCTCCTCTTGGAGGAGCATTTGAATTTTTAAAGACATTGCCAGGAATCAAATACAGTTGTTTGCTCTCCACAGTTCTTACAGCACTTTATTAGAGTCACATGCTGTTCCCTCTCCTGAAATTTCCATGTTACAGTTTCTTAATTGGTCATCGTTTTCAGGATGACAGTTCTTACTTGGCTCTTTGGAGAAGGAAACATTCCTACAAGAAGCATCACAGTCAAGTATCTATAAAGCTAGCAGGAGCAACATCTGCTCCCTATAACACTCCTCTACTCAGAGCAGGAGATGAAGTCACATGCATGTTAAGAGGTATTGCCTGATTTACAACCTTTTTATCTGAATGGTGTGAAAAATTACAATCTAAATCAAACATTGAATTAGATAAAGCCATAAGCTAGAATGGTTAGGCAGTGATTGTCCCAGTGTGCTGGGCACTGGTGAGTGCTGGGCACTGAACTGGAATCCTGAGTTCAGTTTTGGGCCCCTCACAAGAAGGACATTGAGGGACTGCAGTGTGTCCAGAGAAGGACAACAGAGCTGGGGAAGGGTCTGGAGCACAAGTCTAATGAGGAGCAGCTGAGGGGGCTGGGGGTGTTTATCCTGGAGAGAAAGAGGCTCAAGGGGAACCTTATCACTCTGTACAACTGCCTGAAAGGAGGTTGTAGCCAGGTGGGGGTCAGTCTCTTCTCCCAGGTAACAAGCAACAGGACAAGAGGAAATGGCCTGAAATTGCTCCAGGGGAGGTTTAGATTGAATAGTATGAAAATTTTCTTTACCAAAAGGGTGGCCAACCTTTGGAACACGTTGCCCAGGGACATAGTAAAGTCATTATCCTGGCAAGGATCTAAAAGACGTGTACATGTGGCATTTAGGGTCGTGGTTTAGTGGTGAACAAGGCAGTGCTGGGTTAATAGTTGGATCTTGGAGGTCTTTTCCAACCTAAACAACTCTATGATTCTCTGATGTATTGGTATCCTAGTGATGCAATCATTATTTTTGTTAACCAACACATTTCGAAAAAACATCAGGCTATCAATTAGTATGCAAAAAGTCCATTGTTAGCTCAAACAACTTGGCTGGCTATGTCTGCATTGTCTCAGAACAACACTGAAACATGCACCCCTGTTTGGTCCCTTTAGCCCTTAAGGCAGCTGTTCATACAAATCCCTGCCTGAGCTGCCAGAATCACTGATAAAACAATTTACTTTTCTTTAGAAGTTGCAACTTTTGGTAAGATGACAAGGCACCCAATTCACTCATGTTGGTGTGTGAGTGCCTGGGCCAACAGGGTTGGTTTTGTGGGTGTGTTTTTCAAATACTTGACTCTGAACAATTGAAAATAAAAATCTGGTTTTCAACATAGATGAAAGACAATGAAAGTTACATGAATAAATAAATATTAAGTAAGTGATTAATAGGTATCACATTCTCAGGTTCCAGTGCGGCTGTAATTACAGACAAGATTATGCATGGAGATATTCAGAGATTAAGGAAGGAGAAGACTGGCAGAAGAGACCAAGTATTTTCCATGCTGTGAAACTCAGCTCATTGGCTTTACATTGCTTCCCAGAGTGAAACTCTTGGCCCACTTCCATGGGAGTGTCACAGGAGAGGGGGGACTGAGATGAAGACTCATGGCAGGCAAACCCAAACACCAGGCTTGATCTCACACTTTCCTTTTAAACCCTATATAAATCCATTCACATGGACAAAGGGTTATGTTTCTGCACAATGATTCAGAACTCAGATCTTAAGTCAGAAGGCACCAAGCTGCTTCACAAACTAATTTTGGACTCATCTTGGTCTATTTCTGTCTTTCTGCTGCTTACAACTAGCTGTGTTTTGTTGCTCTGCTAAACTGTTTTAATGCAGGTCATTTACTACTCAGACACAAGACAAAGGGCAAAAGCAGAGGTGCTTGATCTCTTTAATGCATAATCCTGCAGCACTTTCAAAACCCATATGACAATTGCCTTGTCCTGCTTTGAATTTTATCCGGCTTCTTACTTCTCAAGATACTCCCAACACAATTACAGGCAGACACTGTTAGTCCCTGAAGAAATTAATACAGCAGGATTGTGAGGAAGGCAGGGAAGTACAAGAGGCATAAAGAACAGGTCTGATGCATTAGCAGACATCTACCTTCTAAATTCATAGACTTAATATATTTAAACAACCCATAAACATTTGGAAACTTGGGTGTTACTGGAATGATGAGTTATAATACACTTTTTGATAGAAAATGCAGAAGAATTGTGCTCTTGGTGGTGGAGGTTGAGAGTTTCTGAATGTCAGTAGATTTCCACAGCTTGGAAATGCACTCAAAAGCTAAAATAATTTTAGATGAAGGGAGATGGAATGAGAAAAAGAAACTAATATGATGTGAGGGGAAACTATAGATCCACAGGCAGGTGATCTATAGGTCTCACATTCTACCACCAGCATTACTCACAAGGAAGAAGCATTATCCCTGATGCAGCTCTTAAAATGCAAACTGGGCACTTCCGACAGAAATAAAGTAAACCAGATGATAGGATGGTGTCATGGTTTACCTCAGCAAGTAACTAAACACCACACAGCTGCTCACTAATTTCCTTCTCCTTCCAGTGGAAGGGGAGAGTGAAGAGGGGGGTAGGTAAAATTTGTGTGTTGAAAAAAAGGCAGTTTAATAGCACAAAAATGGAAGGGAAGTAATTATAATAATAAAATTAGAATATGCAAAACAAGTGATGCACAATACAATTGCTCACCCAGCCAGTATACCCAGCCAGTCCATGAGCAGCAGCCCCTGGCCAGCTTTTCCCATAATCTATAGACTGAGCATGATACCATATAGTCTGGAATATCCCCTTGGTCAGTTGGGGTCAGCTGTCCTGGCTGTGTACCCTTCCAGCTTCTTATGCCCCCTTTGCTGGCAGGGCAGCATGAGAAGCTGAAAAGTCCTTGAGTTAGTGTAAACACNGCTGCTCACTAATTTCCTTCTCCTTCCAGTGGAAGGGGAGAGTGAAGAGGGGGGTAGGTAAAATTTGTGTGTTGAAAAAAAGGCAGTTTAATAGCACAAAAATGGAAGGGAAGTAATTATAATAATAAAATTAGAATATGCAAAACAAGTGATGCACAATACAATTGCTCACCCAGCCAGTATACCCAGCCAGTCCATGAGCAGCAGCCCCTGGCCAGCTTTTCCCATAATCTATAGACTGAGCATGATACCATATAGTCTGGAATATCCCCTTGGTCAGTTGGGGTCAGCTGTCCTGGCTGTGTACCCTTCCAGCTTCTTATGCCCCCTTTGCTGGCAGGGCAGCATGAGAAGCTGAAAAGTCCTTGAGTTAGTGTAAACACTAACTCAAACTTAGCAACAACTAAAACATTAGTTTGCAATACTATTCTCACTCTAAATCCAAAGCTCAGCACTGTACCGGCTACTAGGAAGAAAATTAACTCCATCCCAGCTGCAACCAGGACAGATGGACACAAACATATCTTAGCTTCTTCCAGGTAGCACAGCTCTAAACATTTCCTTGTCTAGGACAGAGAAAGCAGCACATTGTCTGAAGTGTATTGGTATGGCAGCAGTTCTCTGGAAAGGAGGCTCTTGTTAAAGTCCCCAGTTCATCATCATCCTAAAGAAATCACATCTTCCATCTTCCTTTCACAAGGGTGAAAGACAGGAATAAATACTACCAGGCCCAGTTTTGTGGCAGGGCTATCAATAGCTTTGGGGTTTGTTCACAGCTGCCCAGAAAGCCAGCACAAGAGCTTTCTAACCACTCACACCCTCCACAACAGGAAACTGAAAACCATTTTTGACAAATACACAGCCGCAGAGATCACAGGCATAAGAACAGGGCTGTATCCAAGCCAAAGCTACTTTCATCTCTTTTGCCACTGAAGGACACTTCAACTTCAGACTGTCCTTTTACAAACACCGCAGGGAACTTCCACAACTGCTTCCCCTGTTCTATTCCTGTGCCACTTGAAGGCCACTTCAGCAGAGACCTCACCTCCTTTAAAGTCGGCACCAGTCAGGACAAAAGGTCCAAAATCAGAAGACTTTTATCATTTTTGTATCATTTTAGCATGATTGCAAAATATCTATCTTCCTATTAGAGCAGTGCTGTTCAAGTATTTGTTCAAGTAATGTTCAGGTGATTTGCGTCCAAAGAAGGGCAGTGAAGGTGGTGGAAATATTAAAAAAATGTGTAGATGTGACACTTAGGGACAGGATTAATGGTGGACCTGGCAGTATTAGGTTAATGGTTGGACTCAATGATCTTGGAAGTCTTTTCCAATTCTGCTTTGAGCTTTAGGATGACTGGAGTCATTCTCTCTCCTGAATCCACTCTGTTTTCCCACACTCTCTTGCCCCCAAAGAACACTCAGCAGGGCAGGAGAACAGGACAGGTGCTCAATACCTACACACAGACAAAACACACTGTGCCAAATGCCTTTTTTCCCAAAAAGGAGGTGCCAAGCCCTGCAGTCCCTGTTGGTGTGGCAGCTCAGAGCTATGGCACTGCAGCCAGGATGCCACTACAAATACAGCTNTCTCACATTCTACCACCAGCATTACTCACAAGGAAGAAGCATTATCCCTGATGCAGCTCTTAAAATGCAAACTGGGCACTTCCGACAGAAATAAAGTAAACCAGATGATAGGATGGTGTCATGGTTTACCTCAGCAAGTAACTAAACACCACACAGCTGCTCACTAATTTCCTTCTCCTTCCAGTGGAAGGGGAGAGTGAAGAGGGGGGTAGGTAAAATTTGTGTGTTGAAAAAAAGGCAGTTTAATAGCACAAAAATGGAAGGGAAGTAATTATAATAATAAAATTAGAATATGCAAAACAAGTGATGCACAATACAATTGCTCACCCAGCCAGTATACCCAGCCAGTCCATGAGCAGCAGCCCCTGGCCAGCTTTTCCCATAATCTATAGACTGAGCATGATACCATATAGTCTGGAATATCCCCTTGGTCAGTTGGGGTCAGCTGTCCTGGCTGTGTACCCTTCCAGCTTCTTATGCCCCCTTTGCTGGCAGGGCAGCATGAGAAGCTGAAAAGTCCTTGAGTTAGTGTAAACACTAACTCAAACTTAGCAACAACTAAAACATTAGTTTGCAATACTATTCTCACTCTAAATCCAAAGCTCAGCACTGTACCGGCTACTAGGAAGAAAATTAACTCCATCCCAGCTGCAACCAGGACAGATGGACACAAACATATCTTAGCTTCTTCCAGGTAGCACAGCTCTAAACATTTCCTTGTCTAGGACAGAGAAAGCAGCACATTGTCTGAAGTGTATTGGTATGGCAGCAGTTCTCTGGAAAGGAGGCTCTTGTTAAAGTCCCCAGTTCATCATCATCCTAAAGAAATCACATCTTCCATCTTCCTTTCACAAGGGTGAAAGACAGGAATAAATACTACCAGGCCCAGTTTTGTGGCAGGGCTATCAATAGCTTTGGGGTTTGTTCACAGCTGCCCAGAAAGCCAGCACAAGAGCTTTCTAACCACTCACACCCTCCACAACAGGAAACTGAAAACCATTTTTGACAAATACACAGCCGCAGAGATCACAGGCATAAGAACAGGGCTGTATCCAAGCCAAAGCTACTTTCATCTCTTTTGCCACTGAAGGACACTTCAACTTCAGACTGTCCTTTTACAAACACCGCAGGGAACTTCCACAACTGCTTCCCCTGTTCTATTCCTGTGCCACTTGAAGGCCACTTCAGCAGAGACCTCACCTCCTTTAAAGTCGGCACCAGTCAGGACAAAAGGTCCAAAATCAGAAGACTTTTATCATTTTTGTATCATTTTAGCATGATTGCAAAATATCTATCTTCCTATTAGAGCAGTGCTGTTCAAGTATTTGTTCAAGTAATGTTCAGGTGATTTGCGTCCAAAGAAGGGCAGTGAAGGTGGTGGAAATATTAAAAAAATGTGTAGATGTGACACTTAGGGACAGGATTAATGGTGGACCTGGCAGTATTAGGTTAATGGTTGGACTCAATGATCTTGGAAGTCTTTTCCAATTCTGCTTTGAGCTTTAGGATGACTGGAGTCATTCTCTCTCCTGAATCCACTCTGTTTTCCCACACTCTCTTGCCCCCAAAGAACACTCAGCAGGGCAGGAGAACAGGACAGGTGCTCAATACCTACACACAGACAAAACACACTGTGCCAAATGCCTTTTTTCCCAAAAAGGAGGTGCCAAGCCCTGCAGTCCCTGTTGGTGTGGCAGCTCAGAGCTATGGCACTGCAGCCAGGATGCCACTACAAATACAGCTGTGCCACCAGCTACTTACAGAATTTAGATGGCTGCCAATTCGAATCCAACCCAGTTGCTTTAAAAAGGACTCAGCACACACTGAGAACCCTGCTTTCCAGAAAGTCCAGGAGTTCGAACAGATCTCTCAGAACAAAAAAGGGCCACTGGTTTCTGAAGAAGTGCAACACACTGCCAGGTGCCAGTCTTTGCTGGCATCCTCATCCTGCAGTCAGCAACCAAGTGCATTTAGATGCCCTACACACAGCACCTTTCCCCAGCCTTCTTCATTTTCCTGGTGAAAGATCAGTCTCAGCAGAATTAGAGAAGTAAGGGTGTGTGAAAGGACAAACACAAAATGAATGCTTTGCAGGAATTGGCTTCTCTGTCTCTCCATCTTTAAAAAAGAAGTGCTTTTCTAGCACAACATGGTGCAGAATAACCGTTCAGCTTACTATTTTAGAACAAATTTGTCTTACATGTCCATGGCAGAAAGTGAAACTCAATAAAGGGCTGCTCAGCACTTCCTCTTCACTGACGTGCTGTATCCTCCTGTTCCAGTTTGGGGAGAATTTTACCCCAGCTAAGGAAAGCTTATGGCCAAAGGCTTGACACAAAAGTTCCCCAGGCATGGACATCTTCCACTAGACCATGTTGCTCTAAGCCAAGTCCAAACTGGTCTTGAACAGTTCCAGGGATGGGGCATCCACAGCTTCACTGGGAAACCTTGCCAGTGCCTCATCACCCTCACAGTGAACAATTTCTTCTTAGTGTCTCATCTAAACTAGCCTTCTGTCAGCATGAAGCCCTTATCCCTCATCCTGTCCCTACACCCCCTGTAAAAAGTCCCTCTCAAGTTCTCTTGCAGGCCAGGCCACAGACAGTTCTGTTGATTACCAGGACTTGAAATTAATTTTAAAACAGGGCACAGAAAAATAGAAAAGTTGATTACAAACCAGGATCACATTCTAGGAAAAAGGTGTCAGAGTTTGATCATTTGTCTTCATCCCACGTGGGAGGAAAAATTGTTATCTTTATGCATTTGTTACAAATGATTAAAAGAATCACTTTTAAAGGTAAGAGGAAACTGTAAAAGTCTGGTCCATCAAAGCAATGGGAACAACCCAGCAGCAGCAACTGGTTTTGTAATGCTAACGATCAATCAGAAGAAAACCAGCCTCTCCTGGGACAAATTTGTCTCAAAAAGGAAATAACAAATGAGAGAACTGGAGTCAAAATACCAGTAAGGAAGAACAGATGCTGCCACAGCAAGACTGAAACAGTCTAGCTCCTTGTAAGCCCTGTTTGTTGCTTCCCCACTGCTCTGTTTCCATATCTGTATAATTTATTCCAAAGCAAATTTATTATTTTAAAGACTCCATGGAGAAGGCAGAGAAGGCTGTGTGTGTGCTAAGGGACACAGTGGTGGCTATTTCTTGCTCTTGCACACTATTATCAAAGGCTTTGCCTAGTCTGGGATTTAGCAAGACTTAATTAATGGCTTCCAATGGTACATCCACACTGAAAAGACTTCTCTCATTAGCTGATTAGTCTATTGTCTTAATTAGGCAAGTCAGTTTTACTTCCTCACTCGCTTGCATGGGAAGCCCTGGTTTTTCTACTTAGGTTTTCTCTCAAGTCAGTTCCCAGCTTCTCTGTCCTGACTTGCTTTTTGGAAAGACTTAGAGCAAGGTGGTGGCAGACAGCATCGCCTCACCTTTCCATGCAAGTTTAGACCAGGCAGGGAATGTTTTGTTCACTGCAGCTGTTCTCCTGAAAACAGGGCCCTCTGGAGTCCCCAGCAAGGTCTTGGGTCATTAGGAACTGGCTCATCAGCATCTGTCAGGAACAAGAGTGCATTGCCTTACAAATTCTGTTTTCCTACGAGGATAATGCCAGTGCCAGTGGGGTTGGAATGAGACGATCTCTAAAATCCCTTCCAAAACAAACCATTCTCTAATTCTATCCCTGGAGGACCAGAAGACCAGTACATGTGCCAAAATGTTCAATCCTCCTAACCTAGGTGAGAAGTGACCTGAAGTGAGGCACCTTCCAGCAAGCTAGGTTTGTTGAACTGCTCTGGGCCTCAGTATATCTCAGCAAGGAATGCAAGTGGATCATCTGCAGGAGCTGCAAACTGTACCTTGTCGAGGACAGCAGAGCTGTGACTCCTGCTGCTCCTCCTTGCTCTGACTGCTGACCATGGCACTAGCTCTCAGCAGACAGATCTGCCTGTGCCAAGGCAGGGATTTGCTCAACAGCCTCCCACCAGAACTATCCACCCTGTTTCCTGTTCCATACACATGCCCCTCCTTCTCCCGTCACACCTGTGTTTTTCTACAAGTCCTTGCACCACACTTCTGTCTTCCCTACAGAAACTCACATAGATGAGCATGGCAGAGGCACAGTTTGCAATCCATACTGTAAAGTCTGACCATTTTGGTGCCTGCCAGCTACACCTACTCTTAAAGTGTTTTGTCAGCAAGCTTTCCACTTAGTCCAATTAATTTTGACTAATCAGTTTTAACTAGTAGAAAGACTGTTTAAAACACAAGCCATAAAGGCAGAGCTCACCACTGACTTAATGCTCACGTCTCAGGTACGATAGAAAGTATTTTTTCACTTCTAGTCTTGCCTTGAAAAAGCCAAGATATAATCTCTGCCTTGACAACATGCACTTCTAGATAAAGGCACCAGTATACTTCATTCTAGCTTAATTTCTCCCTGAAAAGCAGAGCACTGAAACTACAGAGATGCTGCCAATATTTTTGGAAAGGCTAGAAAGTAAATAGGCAGGACCAGTGATGGAAAGCAGAGGACAGCTAACTCTTCAACTCATCTTCATTTCGCAATACCTCTCCTGTGTGAGAAAGTTGGGCATGTTCAGTCTAGAGAAGGTTCCAGGGAGACCTTACAGCACATTCCAGTACCTAAAGAGGTCTGTAAGAAAGTTGGGGACAGACTTTTTAGCCAGGGCTGTAGCACTAGGACCAAGGGGTAATGGTTTGAAACTAAAAGATGGTAGATTGAGATTAAATATTAGGAAAAAGTTTTTTACCATGAGGATGGTGAGCCACTGGCACAGGTTGCCCAGAGAGGTGGTAGGTGCTCCATTGCAGCAACATTCAAGGCCAGATCGGACAGGGCTCTGAGTGACCTGATCTAGCTGTAAATGTCCCTGCTCTGTGAAGGAGGGTTGGACCAGATGACCTTTAAACAACCCTTCCAATCTAAACCATTCTGTGATTTTATGGTCTTTGCTGCTGCTGCTTATTGAGGTGCTGAGATCATACTGACTATTTGTAAATAACCTAATGGTGCCAAACTCAGAAAAGACAGATATTTTCAGTCAGATGTTAACAGATACTACCAGTGTGAGCATGATCTGCCTTCCACCAGGAGTCAGAAGAGCAGAGGTGAGAGGAGAGCTTGAGAGAAAAGCAGGAATACTAACTTTTGCAACTCCAGACTACTTCAAATGCTACTGGAAGCCTCTTCCAGGAATATTCTATGTTGTTGTGCCTTGCTTTCAGTCTCTGTACCAGGAACTGGAAAGGGTGTTTACTACACTTGAGGTGAAGCTAATGCACCTTTATGCATACATCTTCATGGTGCCATTGGCCAAATTCTTCCTGAATTTCAGCTCTGACCTCCTCCCTGAACACACAGAGAAGCCACAGGCCTGTCCTGGGGGTGCTGTAAGGTTGGGCTACTTCACTTGGCTGGGCAATCAGTCACAGGGGCTGGGGTTTTCTGTTATTTGGGCTGGCTCATGCCAGCTCTGCAGAGAAGGTATCAGGCCAGCGTTGAGAGATCTCCACCACCTTCCCAGTACTCCACAACTCAGACAATGTTCAGCAAGTTCCAGAGCATCTCAAAGATGAGGAGGGAGGACCTTGACACGTAGAGACTGAAGAACTGTCTCTACAGGTACAGAGGCTGAAGAACAAACTCAGCTGGCAAAGGTGCAGCAGTAGAGGAACACTGCCCAGCCATTCAGCCCTGCCTCTGCTCCCTGAGTCGCCTCTGGCAATGCCAACACAGAGATATGGCCCAGACAACTTCAGGGAAAAGCTGCAGGTAGGGAATGACACAAGCACAGCCCTTGTCCTCAGACAGCACGGGGCCAGGCTAATGACAGGCTATTGTTCTCCCATTCTGTTTTAAAAAGCAATGACTTGCGTGGATGTTGGCTTTGGAGTACGTGCTTGGCAACACCAGCAGATAAACAGAAAGGATTTCCATGGAATACCATTTCTGAAAGAAATACATTTATGTTATTTTTGAAATATTATTAAGTCCAGTAGTGAATATTTTGAATGTGGTATAATCCATTTTCCTAGAAACCAGCCAAGAAAAACCGACAGCAGCACAAGTACCACCATGCTGCCATCCCTGTCTCACTGTTCCCTTGGGGACATGAGCAGGAGCCTCACACGCTTCCCCTGACATCCCCAAACCTTCCCTCCTCCATCAGTGTACCTTAAAAACACAGTTCCCATCAGCTCTTCCCTCACCAGCACACAGGCAAGCCTGGACCCCTCCTGCTGATCCCATGAGCCAGGGACCCTCCATCAGCCCATAGAAGCCCCACAGAAAATGCTGACAAATGCATTGGGAGGGCCAATGCAAACCACAAAAAAGGCCAGGTAGGGGACTTTAAGCAGCCTGCAGGTGGGACTGAGGGCCAAAGAAGTGGGCCAGTGAGATCTGGATGGCTCTTGCCATTGAAACTGGCCAGCAGATGCAAGGAGGATTGCAAGACAAGTAGGTGGATTGTGTGGGTGCAGAAGAGACAACCCTGAGTACAGATCATCCTCTCCCAGTCTCCAGTAGTTCTACCCTAAAAGCGGAGCCCAAATCCATTCCCAGGCACCAGGGCTCCAGTCTTCTACTCCCTCTTATCTTCTCTACCCCTGTTCACTGCACAAACCCTCTTATGCCATGTTTGTATGCAAGTCCAGGGATAGCTTAAGCCACAGTGACCATCTAAAGGAATAGGGTCCCCTCACCCTGCAGCACATGGGAGAGAAAGCTAGTTACTCTGCACAAGTCATTGGAAAATCCTGGGCCACCTGGAGAACGTCTCTGTGGGAGCCCCCCTGGGAAGAGGAGACTCTAAGAGCATCCCCCAGGTTAGGGTGACAGGGAAAGGCTTCTCCCAAGGAAACCCTGTTTTGTTATGCTAAGGTCCCCCTGGTCTGCTCCCTCGTTCGGTCCTGTTGGTCTCCCCCTGCCCCAGACCCCTGTTCCTCAGCCAACCCCCCATCTCCCCATTGGCCCCCATACCCTAACCCCGCCTGTGTATTGCCCCCTGCCCTCAAAACATTGGTTCTGATGCTCTCTCCCCACCCATATCACCCCCATATTAAACCCCAGTTTTCCTTGTTCTGGACTCTTGTTCCTGAACCTGTTCATATGCGTGTGGCAACAATAAACCAACACGTGAAATGCCACACAAGAATCCTTCCTGGCTCCTTGCCATTGACTCTCATTTGGAGCTACCTGGTGTGTGTGTGTGTGTGCTAGCTCTGCCAAGCGGCTTGCCCAGCTGGAGATGCTTCTGGAAGGTTGCACCACCACCCTGCAGTGGATGCTACACGTCTCCTTTTCCTAAATCCCTCCTTCTGAATCTCTTCAACAAGTAGGACAGAGCTACAGCCACCAGAGGAGCCCTGTGCCCCCATCCTGGCTCATACAAGCAGCTGTGGGCACACTGGGGAGGCTGCTCCCTCCCACCTGTCTGTCAGACAGCATTCCCTGGGGCAGAACAGGCCAGGGCTCCAGAATGCACCCAAATGTAACTCTGCTGTGGATTTCACCCATCCCATTAAGATTCAATTTGATCTATTTTCTACTGCAATATCTGCAGAAATAAAACTCACAGCTGAGATCTGAAGGACAGACAACAGACCAAGAGTAAAATGAAATACATTAAACTACATTTAAGTTATGGCTCACAGAGCCCATGGGAACTGCAGGTTGTGTGCCTGCTCAGCACTACAGGCTGGGGTTCACTCCCATCAAACACCAGGGTCTCTTGAGCCCACCTACCCTTTCTGCAAAACATGAATGTCTGCAACAGGCAGAGCTGCCTGCTCTCCTCACCTTTCCCCTTGGGATGGGGAAGAGGTGCAGCTCAGTCAGTCTGACCATCCCACTGCCCACCCTTGGTTGCTTTTTCTGTGCTTGGTCCATCCCATCACCACTCCATTAGCATTCCCATTTATCCCCCTCCTCCCTCACCCTCTGTGCATCCTCCTGCCCCAGGCCCACAAGCATTGTGTCCATGTCAAAGGACAAGCAAGGATTCAGGGCAGGTGGGACTCTGGGCTGTTGGACCTCAGTCCCCTACAGTCACTGCAGCATTTGTCAACATCACATCTGAAGGTGATGCTGGGCATTGTTCAACAAAGCAAGATGGGTTGTCTCTCAACATAAGGCATCAAGGGGACGGTCTCAGAAGACAGGGATTCACTGGTCCTCATTCCAGCTTTCAGGAATGAGGAGAGTTAACATGAGAAAGCTACACCACAGGTTTCCCTCTACATCTTCCAGAAAAAGCAGTCCCATCAGACTGGGGCTGCTGGGGACATGACTGTCCCAGGACTGTGGCACAGCCTTCTCTTTGACAACCAACCCAAAGGACTGTCCTGTTCTCCTCCACCCCTGCTCTCTGCTGTGGGACAGACTTGGAAGGAATTAAACATCCTGCACAGAGAGAGAAAAGCAAACAAAATGCAAACAAAATAAAAAAAAAGAAGAGCATACAAAACCAATCTCTGAATTAATTTCCATTTTATTTATAGGCCATGACATGACAGTTGTCTTTCTAAGCCTTTTAATTAATCATAGGGAACAGTTACTTTGAGCACATTTGCCCACCTTCCCTCTTCCTGAAGCACCTTCCAGCTTGTGTTGAAGGACGGTCTACAAGGTAATTAATTATTTACCATTATCTATGCCAGTACTTGGCTCTCCAGATCTTTCAGGAACATCAAGTCCTGGGGCAGCAATGTTCTTTGGGGCTGAAAAGAAGAAAAGCCTTTGCTAGAGACAGGGAAGGGCAAAGGGCTTGGAAGGATTAAGAAAGGGAGAACAGGAGCTCAGCACTGTGCTGAACATGGCTTGCTCTCCTGTTGCAAGGTCCATAGGGTGGCCCTCTGGGGACACAGGGTGTTATTTTATGTGATACAAAACACAAATCTGCCTAATAATAGGATTTTTGTTTCAACTAATTCGTGGGTAACTGTGTAGAGACCTACGTGTGTAACAGAACTTTTGTCAAACACCACAAAGACAAATATTCCTCAGTTCAGAAATGCCAGAATTACTGTTTCTAGTGGAAACCTGATTCATTCCTCTCAAATCATGTATTTATCACTTGACCACATACCATCTGGCTCCCAAACCACTGGTACACCTGAAGTGCACGCTGAGCACTGCTGACTTACTGAGTGACTAACAGTGCTTCAACCCCATTCCCCAGCCACACATCCATGACTTACAGTGCTGTGTTCATGTCCTACTCCAAACTGGGGTTTGGGAGTGGGAGGAGCAAAATTTTCTGCTGGAAGTCACACAGAGTTTCACAAAGGGGCTCCTGAGATCCAGTGCTCCTAAAAATACTCACATCTACATAAAGAGTCTCCCCACCCCCCCAAAAAAAAAGAAAAAAGCAAACCCAAATATCAGTAGCTTTGACCTCACAGAGTTGATGGGATGGAATCCTCTCGGGAATCCCAATGGAGCTGCATGAAGGACCAATTTGGAAATACTTCTGAAGCTACTGCACTACAAAGCAACTTAGGAGCTGCTCCTGCCTGAGTGAGCTGCCACTTCCTCCTGAGCTCTGGGAGCACAGCATGGGAGCAGCACAGCATGGGAGCAGCACAGCATGGGGCCACAAATGCCACTTGGAGCAAGACAGTGGCAGAGCCTCCTCCTTGGCACTCAAGACACAGCCCAGGAGGATCCCAGAGCAGCACTGCTGGAAGGTGGGCTATGCCAGGGCCTGGATGGGAACCCAGCCTGAACGCTCACCAAAGCAGGAGCAGGGCAAAGGTGATGCTATCAGAGACCTCTCCAAATCAGCTTGGCCATGGGGCTGTGCCTGTGGCTCCCACACAGCCCAAACAAATGCCATGTCTCTGTGTCTCACAGTTTCTAAGACATCATCTAGGAAAAGACAGGTCAAGACTGTTCTTCACTTAAAGTTCACACTCCACCTTAATCCAAATTGATTTTCTCACAAGTTTCATCCCTGTCACTCCTGCTTCTCCCACCTCCCGCAGCCAGCAGCCCCACTACAGCAGCCACCTGCAGAGCCACAGGAGCTGGGGGCTGCAGCAGAGGACAGATCCATCCCCTGCTGCACTCCTGCTCTGCAGCTCCCAGAGCCCACCAGCTGCACTCAGGTATGCCCCCAGAAGAGACCACTTCCAACAACTTCTCTGCACCAGCCCTACAGGCCATGCCCTTGCTGTGCTGAGCCCCAGCCCCAGCACCAGCCAGGATTCTCCAGAGCAGCCCTGATGCTGCAGATACTATTCCCAAGGCTGGTGCCACGGGGAGGAGCACTGGCAGTCAGCTTGATATTGCAAACTCATCACCGACCAGTTGGTGAGTCAGTAACAAAGCTAAAAGCAACCACTAGCATGGATTATCCCCCCCCCAAGTGCAGAGACATTTGTCAGCAGCTCACCCCTCTAATGTCACTGCTGAAGGGCACCCACCCCTGCTGAAGGGCAAGGGGGTGCTGGGTGCCACCCTTCCACATCAGAGGACCCAGCAGGTGGGGAAGGGGAGACCCTGGAGTGCCAGCAACCTCCTACTGTTTAACCAACAGAGCCTGTTTCCCTTGGCAGAGCCCCCCAGAAAGCACAGCCACCTGCAGCAGGGCCCCCCTCATTTGAGAGGGCCACGGGCTGGGTACATCAGCAGCACTGGTGGGAGTTTGCTGTAGACAAGTGAATCAGTGGAACAGATGAGCCGCTCCTGAAGCATCTACCCACAATGTACAGCAAGAAGAGATGTAATTTCAGGCTTGTGGCAGATGCTGGAGGGTTTGTGGTACTAAAAAAAAATGAAAAAAAAAAATCTCAACACCTACATATAACAGATAGCTTTCTAGGACAAGGAAATCCTGCAGTAGCTGGAAGAAAACCAATCATGGTTCTCAACTACGTTTGAGGTAAGGAAACAGAACATGGTCCAAAACAACATCTCCTAAAGGTCAGTTTCACACAACTAGAAAGAACAAGACACAAAAATAACTGAGAGAAAACACCAAAATATAAGTAAGTGACAATGCTTACTGGAGGATGTTTAAAGATGCCTTAGTAGAGTCCTCTTTCCCACCAAGAAAAGCAACAGTATATTTTAAAAAAATTATTTGGTTTAAAATAGGAATTTTTTTAAGACAAGAGCCAAATTAAAAAAAAAAAAAAAAGTATGTAACAAATCAAAAATCCACTGTAAAATTAGAGCTAGAAATCAACACACTTTATAAAGAAAGCTAAAAGATATTTTAAAAACCTAGAGGCAATAGGTATATAAGGAAAAAAGCAACAATCTATCAATATATTAGGCTTGATGCTAAAAAAGTACAATGAAATTACTCTAATATAGAGGATGTAGAAAATATAAGCATTACTTTTTATCTTTGCAAATAGGGATAACTTAAATCTCAGCTATAGCAAAATTCTCTGAGAAGTGAGTTGGGAAGATCCCCAACACCATCTGCTAACCATCCTTCACATCTGCAACGAGAAAACCTGCACTCAGAGCCTATGAAGGAGCTCACCCAAATTCCTAACATTGACTTTAAAAAAAAAAACAAAAAACCAGAAGCATGTCCCAGGCCAGCCAGGAAGTTCCAGAGGTCTTGAAATAATAAATAAAAAGCCCCACTCAAGCAAACAGAAACTTAGCACGGTGCCAGTATGAGCAGAGGGCAAACGGCTGACCTGGGAAGTGCAGGCTGCTCACCCTGCCCGTGCTCCCGGCAGGACAGGGAGCGGCCAGCACTCAGGGATGGAAACACAACTCCTGCTAGTCAACACAGTTTTCTGGCTGGAGGGCTTGTCAAGCGGATCTAGTATTTCTTCAGAGAGTTTGCATTTGGCTGACAAAGGTGGCTGTGTTGACATAATACATACAGACTTCTGTGTGACGCCCGACTTTGGCAGGGGTGACAGCTCAAGAACAAAACCCCCCACGCTATGCAAACAGCTGGGTATAGTGTATATCCAGAGGATTAAAAGCCAGTTGAGCCCAATGACCTCATTGGAGTTGTACCTGCACTGCCTGCCCCTACAGAGGTTTTGGATCCCCAGAGATGATGTTCCCAAGAAGGAAAAGGGCCTGTGAGGCAGCAGAAATTGCTCCCTGCACACAAAGCTCCAGGCAGCACTGCTGGGAGACGTGGGTTTCCAGGGAATGCATGTTTGGGCTGTGTGCCTGAGTTTGCAGCGAGTTCAGAAGAACTAGAGAAGGGTATTGCCAGAGCCTCTGCCTAGGGAGCAGGCTAACTCATTGAAAAATATTGGCTGGTTTTAGAGCCGATTTTCACACTTATAAAGCTGGCCAGAGCCAGAATGGAAAGCTGTAAACTTAGCCATGCCAGCAGCCTTTGGCTGGTCCTGATCCCACACGTGCCACATTATACCCAGCTCACTATCACTGTTTCTTACTTGGGTCCTAGCTGTGTTCAGCACTCTGAGCACCTTCCAGTAACAACACTGGACACATCAACATACATTGTACCTTCCCCAATGGAAAGAGAAGTAGTGTGATTTTTCTTGGAAAGTTTTAGAGACAAGTTCTTGTTCTTCCCAACTCCCCCAGTGTCCAGGGCAATGGCAGGATGGTCAAGTTTGTCAAGATTTTCAGCTGCCAGAAAATTTCACCCCTCCCATAAAGACATACAGACATCTCTCCTGTCAGAGGAGCAGGGTTCCTCACACCCTTCGCCCTCAATCATGTAATTGCCCTGCACTGTGGACATACAGATCAAAGCCTGGAGCTTTGTTTGAACCTCTCTGTCCACACAAATATCTCCAAGTGTCCAGGCAGCTGGATGTAGGAAAGCCTAACAGCTTTCTGTTAGCTGAACAGTCAGCTGTGGATGTGAACTGTCTACCACAAAGTACACCTGGGGCTTTCAGTGAATCCCAATTTCCTCTGCCCACAGGCACCACTCACCTCCTTCCCCTTGTTCAGCTCCAGGCAAATGCTGATGTGAGATCCTACCCAACAGTCACACTCTTGTAGCCATGTGCCATTGTAGCTCTGGGCAGTGCTGAAGTGACAAGTGACAAGTACTTCAGGAACGTCCAGGGGAATGGACCAAAACCCCCACCCTCACAAGAGCAATCACCCACCACAGCTACTGAAGCAGTGCCAGTTACACATCCCAGCCTGAATCCAGCTTATCCTGACAATACAGTTTTAGCTCCAGCTGGATGACCTTGCATGAGCTTGCTCCAGAACCAAGGGCTTGGTGCTTCCAGGCTTTGGCAGGAGCTGACACAGTCATCACAGGTGCCCTTTTCATTTATTGAACTGGCTTAGGTATATTTGCACAAGAGCAGATAAACTCTTTGTCCAAAGGACTTCAATCTGGCTGCGGGGCTCCAGAAGAGCCCTTCTCATTCACATGGGTGCTCACATGTCAGGAGGAGCATGAACTGAGCTGAGATCCCCGACTGTTTGTCCCGCATCCAGGGAGCCTGACAGACTGCTTATTTCCCAGCACAGAGAGATGCATGAACACCCTAAGTTAGATGTCTGAACACCCTAAGCACGTATGATCTTTTCAGCAAAACAAGAGGACAACACTTAGATGCAGGTTAGACATTTTACTTTACTGAACTTCAGACCACCACCACTGGCCTAACTGCCTCACCCTCCTGCTGCTGAACCCCTTTGTGATTTAGCTCAGGCATTCCCAGTTTAGGCTGGGACTGAAGGAGGAACAGTGCTCAGATTAACAAAGTGGATTGGGTCTTGGGACCTAGCACTGCTTCCAAGTCTGTCACACTGAATTCCCCACTAGTCACATTCAAGTTCTGCATGCAACAAGAGCCACATCGCCTCGAATCAGGAAGGTTAGCACTGTTTGCACTTGTGTTGACTTTATTCCTACACGCCGACAGCTTGTACAGAGAGCAGACAAAAGGCTACTGACAAGGACTAAGATCTGGAAAATATCTCCGTGATCACTTCAACACAAAGCTGTTCTTTTTCACTTTCACGGGAGCTTTAACTCAACTCACAGTGGAGGCACTCTTAAAACATGAAATGCATTCAAAGTGATCAACGACCTGAAAGGTAATAAAAGCAGTTAATAGCTTCAAATCTGCTTGCAGCCAGATAAACAGCTAGTTACCTTGGGGAGAAGGGTAGGGTGCTTCTTTTTCTTCCCCAGAACCATTGATTACAAGCTCACAGCACCCACATTTTAAAGCAAAGCTGAAGAGAACAGCAAATACCTTTTCCAACTATACTGCAGTTCTCATAAACCCAGAACAGCCTGTCTGTGTACTGTGGGTACTATGAGCAGCATTTTATGTACCAGTTAAAAAACAGCTCACTATTCGAGGTCACTGAATCCAGCACCTGCCCAAGCCAATGGCCATTTCTGAGCTATCATTAATAAATCAATCAAATGTTAGAAGCACTGGAATGAAATTGTCCTGTCAGCCTTATCCATCAGGTACTTTTACTGAACTCTGTTGAGTTACTGCATATTTACAGGAGACTGCGAGAGCCAGTGAGACATCAGCATCTCAAAACACTTGCAACTTGCACATCATAAACACTAGAGATATTTCATTAAAGCCATTTTACAAGCTATAAAACTGAAGGTCATTTTATGTCTCTCTCTAAAAAAGCAGACTGCGATATAGTCCTCATACTCTATGGTACAATTTAAGCAGCACTGCACAGACTACTTGAAACTCATTACAGAACAACTTATATCCAGTATTACTTCTCTGTTAAGACTGGTATCCAGTACTATTCCTTTGCTAAAATAACAATACGTTGAAGGAAAGAAATTTACAGCCTCAAACAATATATCATTCTTAAAAATATTTAATAATATCAGCTTAACAAGTTTCCTAGATGAATTCATTAGGGAGGTCAATACATAAGGCTACAAAGCAGACTTCCAAATTACCCGTAGAAAAAACATATAAATTCTTCATTCTGCTTTCAGCATAGCAGCTTTACGATGAAAACACTGAAACACGGAAAGGCTGGAACACAAAAGCAAGTGTACAGCGTTGTAATGGACTCGTCTTAAAAACCCGAGCGCTCTTGCTTAGCACCTGAGCGGCACTCGGAATCGTCCTCACCTGCGCCTCTGCCCCGCTCCTCCCAGCGCGGGTCGGCTGAAGGGACGTGGGTTTTACCTGAGTTGGCTCCTCCGTTTGCAGCTGCCTCTGGGGGACAGAAGTTTCGAAAAGTCGGAGGACAGCAGCAGCAGCGGGACGGGACAGGACGGGACGGGCAGAGAGTGAACCGGGAACCCGGAGGCAGCCCGGTCACCGAGGAGAGGCGACGGGCGGGCACCGCTCCGGCTCGCCGGCAGCTCGAAGCCCTCGGCCGGGGCAGATCGCACCCAGGGTTCCCCGGCGGAGCTGCCCTCACCGCCCCGGTGCGGGGCTGCGGGCGTGC
>VZTN01004930.1:337923-365397 GCA_013400515.1 Erpornis zantholeuca | reverse complement strand
CGGCGCCTGTCCCGCAGCCACTCCGGCCTCCGCTGCCGCCGGGATGCTCGCCCGGCTCCCGCCCTCGTGCGGAGGTGCCGGCAGGGAGAGATTACGGGGTGAAGTTTCGCACCTCGAGTCGCTGAAGCCTTTCCCGGTGCCGTTGCTTCCCGCTGCCCCGCGGCTCCGCTCCCAGCCAGTCACCGCTCAGGCAAACCCATCCCCACAGGGTTTCAACCAATTACACCAGAATAAGACCATTCACTTTCGGTTTAATACTTTTTACCGATTGTAACGTGTACGCTAGCAGAAGCCCCAGCAGTACTGTAAGCTCAGCAGCCTCGCACGCTTCTCAGCCGCAGGAAAACAGCACTTGGCCGGGATACCCAGCTCCCGCAGTCGCGATTCACAGGTCCCGCATCCCAGCCCTATGGCTGGGGCTTCCGGGCACCTTCTGTGCTTCATTCCACACCAGCATGAGCAAGAAGAGACCAAACCACTGTGTTCAGACTGTGGCTGCAATACCACAACCACATGAGCTCTCAGTTTTGTTTAGAAAACAAAATCAGAAAAGAGAAAATAGTGATACTATAGAATCATAGAATGGTTTGTATTGGAGAGGACCTTAAAGGTTACTCAGTTCCAATTCCCTGTGCCGTGGGCAGGGACAACTTCAGGAACACCTGGTTGCCCATCCAACCTGGCCTGGAACATTTCAAGTGATGGGACATCCACAGCTGCTCTCAGCAACCTGTGCCACGGCCTCACCATCCCCAACAGTCAAAAAATTCTTCCTTATATCTAATCTAAACCCACCCTCTGTCAGTTTAAAGCCATTCCCTCTTGTTCTATCACTCCATGCCCTTGTCGAAAGTCCCTCTCCAGCTCTCTTGTAGCCCCTTTAGGGACTGGAAATCGCTGTAAGGTGTCCCTGGAACTTTCTCCTCTCCAGGCTGAACAACGCCAGCTCTCTTGGCCTGTGTTCATAGCAGAGGTGCTCAGCACCAGCCATGGGCAGGACAGAGGGCAGGGGCACACCGAGGCTGCCCAGCACCACCTCCTCTGGCTTCTGCCCAAAGCCACCCCTCTGCGTGCAGGTCAAAGTGCCCAAGCAAATATTAAGTGTCACAATCCGTCATGAGAGTTTTACAACTGCCTGGTCGAGTGAGTCAATAACAAAGCTAAATGCAAGGGCTCTGATGGTTCATTTCCCGCCAGCCAAGTGCAAGCAGCAGCAAGGCACAGCCGAGACCAGCAGCAAACAGGGTCTGCCCCAGCCTGGTGGCCCAGGGTCAGAGCCAGCCCCGCATCTGCATTCAGAACCTTGTTGAGCCAACCTGCTTCAAATGTCTTTTTACCTTTCCCCATGACTAGAGAGGACTCAATTTTGGAAAAAAAAAAAAAAAAGAAAGAGGGTTTTAAAGAAAATTATCAAAATCCTGCATTCTTGAATTGTTAAAGACAGCATTTTGGCTTGATATGTAGCTTCTTTTGGTTTCCTTTTAACGCTCTGCACTGAATTCTGCATACTTTTGCAAATATTTTCCCTGTGTAAACCAAATAATTTTTTTCATGGATTTCCACCTGCTGTGTGTTCAGGACCTACCTGCAGACAGGAGCAAGGTCAGCTCTCACAGACATATCCTTTCAGCACCTTTCACCTTCACTCTGCTCTTCTCTGGCAGCTTTTGCACTATTTTTAAGATGCTCTCAGGCGTGTTTCAGCTGTGGAGAATCAGAATGTGACTTCAAAGGACCTGAACTTTACATACAAATGTCTTGGCAAGAGCACTGAAGCTGCCCAAAAAGATTTTGGCCTCACACTTAAAAGACCTTGCTCACACAGTGGTGCAAGGTAAATGGGGTATAAGTTTCATGAAACTAATGCAACTGGAAAAACATAAAAATGGCTTTTTATCTGGCCACTTTTCTGGTGCATAATTTATACCTGCAAAAAGCAGTCGTTTTCCACAGCCTGGAGTGACTGCCCTAGATGGGAAGGTCTGCAGAGCTCTACCAGGTATGTGTGCATCTGCGTACTTGCAGCAACTAATCTCCCATAAGAAACTTAGAAGAAATTATGATAGATGTAGTGAGCAACTGTTTTCATCAGTGGAGTGATTTAGATGAATGATATTCAGGCTGTTTCCTCCCACCTTCCTGCTAAATGGACTCTTCACTGCTTCAATTAAGACAAGGCGAGCACTCTAGGAAGCAGCGGCAAGGGAAAAAAGTGAAAGTAGAGGTATCAATGAGACCTTTTTAATTACACTTTACCAGAACTGCTGACATAAATCACATTAAAATAAGAGTATCCCCAAATCACATTGAAATAAGAGGGTGATAGAAGAATTTAGGCTCCTTTGATTGCGTGAGGATCATGAACGTGATCACAGGAGAAGGCACCTGAATTAGGGTCAGAAACGAGAACCCTTCAGTACCTGAACTACACCAGGGAGAGTATGTACATGCATGCAAACAGGAAGAACAAGAGGAATGTAATCAGTGTGAAATATTCAAGCACCATAAATGCACACTCCTTGTGCAAAAATGTCATAGACTTGCTAAGAGTGAGACTGAGAGGGGCAGTGCCAGGCACCCTCCTGCCATGCCCTGTGCAGAGCATCTCTCATCCCTCGCTGGGCATGTCCAGTGGCACAGAACACACCTGTTTCCCAACCCTGCCTACCAGGGCACACAGCCCAGTAAGAGTTAATCCAGGTATGCTGTAATAAATGGAAGCTTACATAATTGAAAAATAGCTGAGGCATTAATCTTCCTTCTCGCTACCTTGAGTCCTCTTTAAAAAGATTATTTTGTCTTCAGAGACAGCTTTAATGCTACTTAATGAATCGCTTATAAATGAAGATTTTTTTTCCCCTCCTATACAGGGACAGGCTGACTACTACACTGATTTTGTCACAGAGACAATTAACTTTTGTCAAATATACAAAGATAATGGCTGTTCTCTACAAATACTCCTATACCGAATTTGGCATATTTAAGGCCAATTTGTCTTGCTGTTTTGACTGAGCATGCTTAGTAACAGTAACATGCCCATTCCTTTTAGCCAGACCTGGGGAACTCCTCATGTTCACCAAAATAATTAGTGGCCCTCTGTGCACCCCTTGGAACAGGTAGGTTAGCACTGGATCAGGAATCCAAGGTTGGAAATTTCAGAATTCCAACATGAGCTCATTCAAAGGTGTATTGGTGTCCCACTTCAAAGGAGGGAAGAGACATGAAAAGAAAGGAGAGAGATACAAAATCAGAGCCTCGACTTCCATGCTGCCAGTCTCAGTTGCAGTCAGGGTGCAGGCAAGCCATCCATGATCTGTAACTCCCTCCTTGGAAAAGCAGGCACCAGGACCACAGGGACCACCAAGACCATGGGGCAGTGGTTTCCTCACCAAAAATAACTCCCAGTGAGCTGCAAAGGCAATTTTATAGTCCTTCCTGACACAGAGGTCCCCAAGCAGTAACACTCAGTTGAGTCCCTTGCCCATGTCCCACCAAACACCTGCTCTGTTCCGCAGATCCACACATGCAGGGCAAAGATGTTGAATGGAGCTGAACCCCTCTTTTCCCACCACACCAGCCTACCCAAGTACTCATATTTATTTCCAACAAGAAGAACAGGCAATAAAAGTTGTCATTTCTCAACACGTGGACATTTTAACTCAAGCAATGGCCTCTGGGAGGCTACACACATAGGCAGAAGCAGAAATGAGGCTGATAAATCCTTTGCCACATGGGCTACTTCCACACTCTTTAACCCCTGCATGGCTGCTTTGCTGGGCAGAGCAGGTTTCCTTCACCCCTGAACAAAATGGGTGAGGGTGTAAAGGTCTCTGCTGCCTCCCATATTGATATCAGCAGCCTACAGGCACTGAATGCCACAAGGATGCACTGCTCAGCCACTGGAGAGCTTCAGCACATGCCTTTCCAGCACAGTCTGTTTTATTTGTTTAAGATTCTGATCTAGACCCCAGACAGTGGAGGTTCATTCCTTGGCACAGTCTAAGACTCACTGAGCTGACAAGCACGGCTAAAATAAGTCATTTAGTCCTGCCATGCATCATGACTATTAGCATAAAAATAAGGGCAAACACCTTTCCCCCCGCACCTTATCTCAATTCTGCACTTAAATTCAGCATGTGGCCAGGACGCAGTTATTTCCAAACCATTACCAAAGGGGGAATCACCATTATCCACCTGCAGTTCTCTAGCCAAACACACACAGCAGTAGTTACTCTCTCTCAAACTTTTCCCTCGTCCATTTGGACTGTGCAGCTATTTATGCAGAGGCAACACAGCTGTACTGTGCATGGCGTAAGAGAATCCCAGTCCTGGGAAAAACAGCACTGGCTGCTCCAGCAATAAACAGATGAATGCAGCAGCTTGCCCTGAGCTGCCATCGCAGAGGAGATCAACAAACAAGTGGCTCTATTTATGCCGTCGTGCTTGCCTAGAAACCCCAGACAAACTAATAACCTCGTGTTCAGCCACTTCCCCCTTTGTCCCCGGAGCAGCAGCCTGACGCAGCGCGCGGCCCGCTCCCTCAGAATGGCCTTTTTGTTAATCGCCGCCAAAGCCGCGCACACAGGCCTGCTCATTCAGCCCAACTGCTTACCGCTGCAAGCTACACAAAGAGGGAAAGAAGGAAAACTTTGTATTCCTTTCGCACCCTGAATATTGAATGACACCATCGATGTTGCCTTGGGATGCAACATCAAACCACTTCCTTTGCTCCAAGATGGGATTTAAGAAGAATGACTTTGAGGCTGACTTGCCTTCTCGAATCTCCCATTTTTTCTCCCATCTCAAACTCGAGGATGCAACATGAATGAAATCAGAATTAGCCTCGTTACAAACAAGCAAGGGGGGGGGGGCTGACCTAGATTCACTCTGCCTCTCAAAAGGAAGTGACGGCAAAAGTTTAAAACCTGTCATACGGGGCTGTCGGCTGCAGCACATTTAGGTCAAAGTTTGTTGCAATCAAATCATGCTTTCTGAAAAGGCTTTTACTGGTTGGGATGATTTGTATGGCAGCGGTTGAATTATGCATGGGATTTGTACAGTCTCTGCTCGCAAATATCTCCAGCCCTTCCGACATGTGCAAAGAAACTCAGGCTCTCCCCTGCAGCATCCTCAGTGCCTCGAACCCAGCTCTGCATCCCACGTTCTGGGGACATGTTCTGGGTTTTGTGGTAGCTCTCACCACCAGATGCATCAGGCAGCATCCCACGGTGGGCCAGGCTGGAACCAGTCTTGATGCAGGTCTTAAGGTGCTGGGACAGAATGTGGGATCTTTCAGTGACTTTACTGAATCCCACCCAAAAATAAAAAGCCAAATTGGAGGGCCTGCTCCCAGCAAAGAAAGCCTGGTGGCTGTGAGGCCTGCTCAGAGACGATGTTCAGTTGAGAGATAGCATGGGACTCTGCCCAGGTGACAATCATGGCTGAAGGAAAAGTATGAAAACGATCCAGCTGGTGGAGTTTGTTGTGGGAAAAAAACCCTCAGGGAAGGATTTATTGATATATTTAATAGCTAACAAAACCTAAAGCATTAAGTAGTTAAGTAGCATTAAAATATTTTAGTATTCAAGTAAGATACTCCTGCAAATAAAAGCAATGCAAAAAGAAGAAAGCTGGTTCATGACAGACCAGTCCCCCCACCCCATTTGTGTTCAAGATCCTCTTTTGACTCAAGCAGAAGAAGGACCACTCATCCTCCTCACACCATCCCCATGATGCCTGTGCTCAAGGGAGTTTGGGGCAGGTTTTCCCTTCCACGGATCCAGGAGAAAAAGAGGGGGAAAAAAAGCAGCACTTTATACTTTTTCTCATTGAGATTCCTCAGCCAGACCCTTTTTCTACCAGTAGAAACTAAAACCAAATCTGTTCCTGCTTCTTACAGGTCTCCTTTCACCATTCCCTTTCCAGCCCTTCCCTTTTGCCCCAACATGATGTGCACACAAAAATTTTGCTGTTCTCACAGTTTCCTGCATCAGCACCTGCAGGGATGCTGGCTGGGTTGCTCTCAGTTTCCCAGTGTGGCTCTCACAGCCTCTCTCATCTCACTTTATCTCTCCTTACTTTCCCCTCCTCCAGCCTGGGGTTCATCCCAGTTAGAAATCAGCTGGAGGAATCAGGCCAAACTTTTGGAAATGTCAGGGTATTATCCATTCACCACTACCTCTATATGGAGGAGGAACCTAAGTTTATCCTCTGGCTGTGCAGGGGGAACAGTGTGAGATGGAAACTGCTGAGATGCTCTGGGGACTCTCCCCCCCACATTCCCTGCCTCCCCACCCCCCATTTGCATTTGGATTCACACCCACCTGCAAACATTCTGCCCATACCACGTCCTAGCTGCTTTTCCAGCTGGGGATGGCACAAGCCATTGCCATTGGCAGCTTTTCTATGATAAGGCTGAAATTTCCATGGTTGTCCTCTGCAAGGAGAGAAAAAACTGTCCTAAGAAAGAAGACAAGGAGCTTTCCCTTTCCCTGAGCAGCCCCTCCTGCAGCCTGAATTGTGACTTGAGCAAACTTCAGGAGCACTTGGCAGTAAGCACCTTGCTATGAGGCAGTGGCGTAGGAAGGACAGTCCGACACATTGTACTCCAAATATTGAGCTCTTAATTATGTCCCAAGCAGCACCTCTGTGCCTGCAGTAATGAGGGCTCAGCCACATCCACGGCTGTTAGTGAGATCCTGTTTTACTTCACCCTCATTATGGGAAATAGCCTGCTCGGATCCAGCAGCTGTGGAGATGTTTCCTCTCGTGAAGCAGATTGCCTTCCCCTGTCAATTACGAGCAGAGAGCTCGACAGCCCTGCGCAAATTGCTGGGTGAGAGCATAAATAGGAGGACATGAGAACCGATTACAGCCTCGGTGGCAGGCTTGCTTAAAAACACCTGATGGGAACAGGGAGGTCAAGATTAATAAAAAGCAGAGAGATGATGGTGGTGGTGGCTGGCGCAGCAGTGCTGTGGAGCCAAGGAGGATGTGTGGTACCTACCTGTCCCTGCAGAAGTGCAGCCATCCACAGGGGCAGTGTGGCAGGAGTTAACAGAGTGCTGCTACCAGTTGATTCCACAACCAAAGTTTGTTCCCCAGTGAGGAGATTCCCTTTCCTCAGGCTATCACTTTCACATGTATCAGCAGTGTGCAGCCTGCAGATGGGAAACTCCATATCCTTCGGGGAAACAGAAATTATTCCCTTCTCTTGCTGTGCTCCCACCAAAAGCTCTGATTTCACTGGACACTCCCACACACCTGCAAAGCTCTGCAGCATTTCCAAGGGGCGAGCAACCAGGTCTCTGGGCTGAGGTTGCACACAAACCTTTACCCAGCGCACACTGCTGGTGTTCACACTGCCCACAGCAGCTGCTCTTACCTGAGGAAGCCCAGGGTTGACTTCCATCATAAAGATCCTTGTCCTGCTGGGTGCCAGTTCCAGAAAAGAGGATGAGAAAGTGTGTGTGGATTTTAACCAATGGTCTTGGAGATGGCTTGTTCAGCCCTAGAGACCTTGCTGACTGCTCCTGGGCCTGCTTCCCAGCCCTGCTGCCCTGCTAGACACCTGGAGACTTTAGCAAGGAGGTGGCAAAGTCTCTTCTCCCTGCGGGTCAGCCCTGGGTCAGGGACAATTCAGCAAACGACTTTCCTGCAGCGAACAGCTGAGTGCCCATCTTACAAAGATCACTTTGCTCTGCCCTATAATAAATACATCATTGCTCATGCAACTTCCACGGGTCTTCAACCCAGTCCTCTTTGCCTGGTCTGATCTTCATCTGCCTCTGTACCTTCAGCATGCCACTGAAAGGTCCACACCAACACCCAAGGTACGTGTGAAGTATCACTCCTGTTTGGTCTGTCCTGCCCATCTCTTCATTAGCTCCATCCAGAAAAACCTCCTCTGGGCATCAGCTCTGCACACTTACACCCGTCAGCGTTTTTGCAGGCTCTGCAGGAGGGTATTGATTCCTGCTCATAGAGCAGTTCTGTCTAAAGAAAAGCTATTGCATTTGCCTGGGTGGGCTTTGAAAGTGGGCCTCTCTGTGCTCTGCAGAGCCGTTCTTCACCTTTCCAACTCCTGCTATCCCCACAGACCCACTGGGGTTGCTCACCTGCCTCACCCTGACCCCTTTGCTTTCCTTCTAGACCCTGCAGGCAGAGCTGCCTGTGATTTATTTCCTCGTATTCAATTCTGCTAAGTCACAGGCACCGGAAATCTGCAGCTGGCAACTCCAGGCTGCTTTCCAGCTTCTCCATCCAGACCTGCCAGCAGACGTTTTCAGTTTTGGTTCTCAGATCTCCATTACAGTCTGGTCTCCAAACAGCGGATCCACCAGCCCTCCAACTGCGCACATTCAACTCCACAGCCTTAAAGCTGCTACAAACGAGCTGCAAATTCCTCCTGCTCCTCGAGAGAAGAGGGTATCCCTCCGGTGTGCCTTTCTTTGGCAGAGAGTGGTACCCTTCAGATCTCCTTAGCACAATTTGGTGCCTGGTTTTCCCCTTCTCCCCCATTGTAGGCTCATAAGCAAAGACAGCTCCCTTCAGATCTGGTGATGTTAAAACTCTTCTTTATCAGTAACTCCACTTACCTCTGCAACAAGATGAAAACAGTGAATTTCTGCTGCTTTTTGAGAGAATTTATGTGACACCAAGCCGTAGGAGCATCCATCCTCCTGCTGCCTTTCCCTCACCTCCTCATTCCTGGTTGTGCTCTGCCCTTCCCGCAGGCATTTCTGGGCCCAGGTTTTATTCGGTCATGGAGAAGAAATGAGAGCTGCGGTTCATACCTCATAGGAAATTTCATTAAAAGTTGGACTAATAACTTGAGAGAAGAGAGATGGGAAGAAAAATGAAGAATTTGCATGTCTGATGTTCACCCCACTTTCCTAAAATCTGATTGAAGGAAGCAAATTTGGAGATGCCAAGTCAGTTATGAGGTTTAACAGGGTTGTATACACTTAAAATATAACCCCCAATGGATGGGATTACCTCCCCCAGTCCCTGTTTGTCCCTGCTCCCAACCAGGTACTAAGTGCTCTCCCCAGGCAGAGGGCACTCGAGCCTGGCATGCAGAGTGCACAAAAGAGCCCGAAGGAAAAGGCAAGGCTGCTGAAGGAAAGCTGGATGCAGATTAGATCTGTGATACAGGGAGCTTAAAATTAAATATAAATTCAACTATAGAAAAAGTTGCCAGAGATATTTAGGATTTGTATATGTACATTATATATACACATACACACACGCATATATATTTATAAAGACCAACAAATCCTATCTATGTTCAACGTGGGCAAGATGTTGCTATAGTAATCTTAATTTTACATTCCTCACACTAAAAAGAAGATTGCAAGTTGTTTGGTGCTCAGACTGTCTTTTTGTTATAGCATGTGCTGCACTTAACCCAGTGGGACTCTGTTCTCTACCTCTTGGAACTATGGAAATAGAAATAACTACTAACAATAATGTCATCATCACTACACGGCAGCCTTGGATTCAGTTTCCTTTAAAAAGGAGGGGAGAGAAGAAAAAAGAGGCAGACAGAAAAAGAAACAGCCTGTGCATGTTAGCTTTGAATGTAGGCTTGGACACAGACATGTCCTTGAGGACAGGGAGGGACCCTGGGAGCCACACTGGGAGCTGCAGAGGGAACAGAGGAGTCCTGGGTGGGAGCAAGGCAGGAGGAGAGCACCTGCTTCAGACTTCATGTGACACCAGCTGTAAATGAGAAGTGACTCCACCAAAGCCAGGAAAGGCACCAAAGGGCTACCAAAGAGGGTGGAAAACCAAGTGAGGTGCCTGTGCTGCAAACACACTCACTGCCTGTGATGAAATGGGGAGCTTCTCCAAAAGTCGGTGAGTCAGGTTGGGCCAGGGCTCCCTGCCCACACTGAGGGTCTCTGCCTGTGAGTGGGAACTAGAACAAAACTCAAACACCTCTCCCAAACCAGCCTCCCTCTCCAGCAGGAGCCCTGCAGGTTGGAGGGTGGCAAGGAGCACCCAGTAGGAATGGGGCTGCACCCCCAGCCGCTGCACACAGCCACATGGCCAGCCTCAAAGCCACCCCCAATGCCTCTGTCCCACAGCAGCTAACCCCTACCCTGGTCCCTGTCTGCGAGGGGCTGGGAGTTGTACAGGGGGCTACAGCCCCCAAAATCTGGGGACCCAAGCCCTCCTGGGGAAGAAGATGGACAACACTTTGCCTCCCTGGATTTGCTGGAGCTTCAGGTGGTACCTGACCTGGGAAGGCATGAGATTGGAGATCCATGCAGCCACAAGCACATCCTGTGCTCTGCAGAGACAAGCGCTGAGTTCCAACATCCCCATCTGACATCAGCTCCCAGGAGTGTTTGTTTTCTCCAGATTGATGGTGTTTACAACTCCAGGCATCTTCTCAGTCATCTGTGATCTCTGGCCGTGAGCGGGTCTCTTTGGGACATTGAGTGACAAGTGTTGTTACAGTGCCAAGGAGATGGGACTCTCAACTGCCTGTGGCAGGCAGATCGCTGTGAAATCATGATTTATCTGGAGTTAGATTAAGTTATGTCTCTCTTTCCTGCCTGCCCTGGCAGTGGCTGCATACAGGTATGCTGTATTTCTTCCTCTAAACAGGAGAATGCAGGGCCACTTACCAGCAGCTAGAGATCAGAAGGTGCCCAAATGTAAACTCAGGACAAAGCTCGTCTGAGCATATTTGAGGGACGGAGCTGACAAATGACAAACGGCCAGAGCTGAGTTTGCTCTATTTTGGCTTATGCCATTGCTTGGAGAAATACAGGAAGGGAAAACAGGTGAATTATTGTCACCTCCAGGCTTAAACAAATGGAGGCTTCAAATAAAATTGCATTGCTTAGATGTTCAGACGGGGAAATATTTACCTCGCGTGCAGAAATATATGTTAAAGTTTATGTGTCACATAAAGCCTTTTTATGCTGAAAATCCCTTCTGGATGAGAATGGGGATATTTCTCATTGTGATCTTGATCCATCCAATTTATTTGTGGATCAAAAGGATCAGCGAGGGCCTTATTCTCCAGAATATCTGGCAATGGGAAAAGTTCTTCCAGTGGGGCTGGATGCCCACCTGTTTCTCCCCATGCTGACTCACGCAGGTGCCTTTCCTGACCCAGACAGGTCCCATCGCCCCTGGCAGGAAGGGCTCCAGTTGCCTCTTTGCACTGAGGGGTTTTGGTTGCAGTAACAGGTCTGCTCTGTCATATGGTTGCTCCCCAGGGCCAGGAGACGGTGTGGAGCTCCTCCAAAACCCCCAGTTCACAGGCAAAACCAGGCTTTGGAGGAGCACAAGGAGCAGAGCAAGGTGGAGCACAGGAACAGGCAGGCTAGGCAGGAGGAGGATGCTCCCACTCTCTCTCTCTCACTTCTTGCAGCCCTGAGCAAGACCTTGCCAGGACACAGGATGCCAAACACTGGCATCCACTCCTCTTCCCTTAGCATGTGAGAGGGAGGTGTGTGTGCACCAATGCATGAAATAATGGATGAGACAAAGAGGGGCAACCCCAGCCTATGGGTGCACTGTTCCTGAGCTGCTGGCACCACATCCCAGGGAGACAGAGAGCAGCAGATCCTGCTGGGAGAGGCAAAGGCAGGAAAAACTCATTCATATGCAAAGGGTTTAGATCTTGGGGAGACTGGCAGTGAGCTCATGCAGCACAGAATGAGTCTGCCCAGAGTTCTCTGCCTTTTGGAAAAAGACATTGCTACCGCAGGAGCCTCAGGCCTTGTGGAAAAACCACCAGTTCCTTCATTGGTGATGATTTATTTGGGAAGAAACCTCATTATTCACTGATCGTATTAGAAGCACAGAATGGATTACAGCATAGAGTAACCCTGATAGCTGAGAAATTCGGTGTATGCAAATGTGAGCCTTAAACAGCTCTTTCTGTGAAAGATTGCCTGTGGCTGGGATGCTCTGGAGATGTAGCACCCATGAATGGGCTGATATTTAAAAGCAGAGGCTCTACCACAAGGTACAACACAAGGTCTACTAGCATCTACAAATGCAGCTGCTCCCTGTGAGCAGAACTTGTGTCTCTGCTCCGCAAACCTTCTCCTTTTGCTGTAGAACCCTGTGCCCTTTGGGATGCCCTGTACACAAGCACATGTGCACCAAAAGACTGCTAAAAACAAACCACTAAGTGATCTGCAGCATCCATGAGCTCCCAAGGCTACCCACACTGTTCCCTTACACCTAAATTGCAGCCCAAGAGGCAGAACCAAGGGCCTAGGGCTGTTTTGTCCTCTCACCAACTCCAGCCCCTCAGAGCTCAGGCATTACAGGGGAACAAGTTCAGGTGTGAAGAGAGATGTGGTGAAACTTGTGCTTTGCCCTGACTGATGCTGTGCTTTGCCTGGGTCACCTGGTGCATCCTCCCTTGGGTATCCCTTGGGAACCCAGGCTGGACCCACCACCTCCAAGCAGCACAGGGATGGACAAGGATGCACAGGGAGGCTGTGCAGTGTGTGGCAGCTGCCTGAAGATGGCAAGCCAGCACTGCAGTTTATAATACATGCAAATAACCCTGCTGGAGGAAGAAGGGGGCTCCCTACAAATAAGAGGGCTATATTTTCTTGGCAGCCCATGTAATGCCAGAGCAGAATTTAAATTGGGGTGTTTATCAAACAAGTCTGAGCCTTTTTTTCTTTCCTCTCCTTTGTTAAATGCTGCCCGTCTTGCAGAATTTTGAGCAGTACTCCTGGTACTGCATCAGTCCTCAAGCCCAAATGCAAAGTCTGAGGAAGAAATTGCAATGCATCCTTTGGCACCAGGGAGCCATAGAGCTGGTGTGTGCATGCAATAATTTATCCTAAGCCTTCTAGTGGCATTTTATGTCTTTTTGCTGTAGTGCTATTACAGCTTTGATTACTCCATTTTTATGTTTGTCAGCACAGCATATGGGCAAGATAATTTGTATTCAAAGTATTAAACTGGTAATGTAAATTATTAAAGACCCAATTCATAAACGCATTACACACCATATGCAGATTTCCTTCCCCTTAACTCTCCCCTTCTCCTCCTCCTCCCCATTTTGCAGACCTGGCTTCACACAGCTGGAGCAGGAGTGGGACCACTGCCAGCTCCCACCCCACAGGCACCAGGTTTGTCAGGTGAAGTGACTGTCAGGTGCAGACCCAGCCTCTTCCTTGTCCTGCTGCCCCCTGCACAAGTCATTCATCCCCAGGTGCCTGTTGCCCATCAGCTCATCTCATTTTGGCACCTCCAGAGACAAGAGAAGAAGCTGTTTCCCATTTTTACCCCAACCCCTGTTTGCAGCAGAGTACCCTCCAAAGTGTGTACATCTCCCAGTGCAGCCATTGCAAGGAGTGGGCAGGAGGAGGAGAAGACAACCACTGTGGCAGTCTCATCTCATGCCCACCTCCAGTTCCACGCACGCAGGACAATGGCAACTTGGCTCTGGCCTTGGGGTAGGGGCTCCTGCACCTGTGGCAAGCACCCAGCCTCACGGGCAACAGGTCACCTCTGCCCGTGCCTGGCCCCAACAGGGGGCCCGTTCTGAAGGGTTGGGGGCAGTGAAAGCCACCAATCCTGCATGGAAATCGGGCTGTTCAGCTGTAACCCCTCCAATAACAGGCATCTCCTTTCAATAGCTGTTTACCAGACCATACACAGTGCCATTGTGTTGAGCAGATGCCGTCTTCTGTTTTTCTCATTACCAAGATTTACTGTCTTATAAGCTTATTATTGACCGAGGCTTTAGGCTTCCTTCAGGGCTGAGGCCAAGGGGAATGCAAACTACCAGCACTCTCTTGCAGGAGCATCCCCCACTGAACCCAGGGAACTGACACAGGGCTCAGGGCTGCCTCCCCCAAACCCGGGCTCCTCCACCTCACAGCAAAGGCTTTGACAGCTCAGAAGAGTATCAGGGAGCTGCAGGGTGCCCTGCCCCTGCCCTGAGGGCTCCCAAAGCCCCTGGGCAGCCCCTCAGGCTCTGCCCCTGGTACGGAGCAGTTTCGACGCTTTGTGCTGCCAGCAGTTCTGAAAAGTTACATTGAAGTGGAGGAAGAATTGGGACTGTGACATTTAACTGCATTTAGCCTGTGTAAAATCAGGCAGGTCTCCTAACTTAGGGTCCCCCTCCCCAGCACACAAAAAACCCTTTCTGGCCCTGCTTTTCAGGCAAAATACATGCCTCCTCCCACCCTGGGACAAAAAGGAATATTTTAAATCCAGCTTTCCAGAAGTTTGGCTTCTAGGGTGCCCACAGGTAACCACAGCAGTTTTGTTCTACTTCTCCAGACCTCTATTTCCCCAGCCAAAAGCTGCTGCTGGCACAGACTGAGAGGCAGGATCCCTGGTACACTGGCACTAGCAAAGGAGCTGGTTTACCTGTGTGCCCACACTCCACTCCGTGCCAAGAAATCGCTCTCAGCAGCAGCTCCCTAAGTTTCTACCCAGAGAAAACATACAACAGTGCTTCAACCCATGTAGGACACAGAAGTACACAAAAAGTAAAAACGCTGCCAGCACCTACTGGGACTCAGCTCTTCTCCANAAAAAAAAAAAAAGCATTTTTGCCAGAAAAAGATGAAAAAACAAGGCAGCACAGCAGAAGCCACCAGCTACACATTGCTGCTGTACCCAGAGCCCCATGGGTCAGCTCAGGGTGTGTGTAGCTGACAGGTAAAACAAAAACATCCGCCACGAATTCCGAATTTTGCATTGGGCTTTCTCACAACCTGGCCACATATCGCTGAGTCAGCGCTTCCAGCGACACTGCCACACGGCCGCACCCGGCTCATCCCTCAGTCCTGCTTTAACTCCCTGGGACACCGCGTCCAGCAGCCATGGCTGTGCCAGAAACGGAGTAGGGTGGGAATTACAGTGCTCCCCGGAACAGGGAACCTCCTCCCAGGGCCGGCTGGCTCGGTGTGATGCTTCCCAGCTGCGGCAGGCGGAACGCGGCTCCAGCAGCGGTGGGCAGTGCTGGGAGCACCGCGGGGCTCCAGCTGTGCTCAGCCACGTTTGGGTACGCCACAGCTACGGCCAAAACTGAAGCTGCCAAGGCAGGGTATCCAGGAAAAGGATGGAAACACGAGCAAAGTGCTGGAGATGGAGGAGCAGAAAGAGAACACATGCAGAGAGGCTGGGAAAGAAATTACTTTTTGGGAAAAACACAAACCAAACCAAACCACTATTCAGCTATTTCTGTTCACAACATATTTGTAATTCCTTCTCCAACACTGTGTCTTCAAAAAAGCAGAAGGATTTTTCAACTCCCATTTCCTCATCAAGTGAAGAACACCCTGCTCCACCCGCGCTCCGAGGACCGAGCGGCGAACCTCTGCCCGCAGGGATGAGGGTGAGGGGCTGGGAGCTGAGAGAGGGAGGGGTGGGCGAGCGGAGCCGGCCCCGGGCAGACAGCGCTCCGGAGCAGATGCTGCTGGTGGCAGAAGCAGCCCTGCACTGTAACAATGGGCTCAACTTTTGGGCTCAGAAAACCCAAGCTGGGTTTTCTCCTCCTCTCCCATGCCTTTGCTTTTTTTGTTGGGCTCTGCAGGGCTGCCCCTGCCCAAAATCACAGGGGGGGCACTGTGCAAGTAAGGGCCTGAGCATCTGCTGTGTGTCACCAGCCGTCGGGATGCGTGAGGTTTCCCCCCAAAACTTCGGAGCAGCAGGCAGAGGTGGGGCATGCAAGCAGTGCCATCAGACCAGAGCGTGTCCCTCCAGCGTCAGAGGGGGAGCTTAAACGCACAGAGCTCTGCTGGGGAGGGTGGGGTCCTCCGCAAATAACAACAGTAATTGTTATTTTGGAATATATCCACAGAGAGCCACCGTGATCCCAGCGTGCTGTTCATTTTCGGCGCCTATAACCCACATTATGAAGACACAACCCACCCCAGCAGACGAGCTAAACAGCAGGCTTCCAGATGTCCACCCGCTCGCCCATCTCAGACTCCTAATCCCCTACTTTGTCTGAGCTCTAGCTCATTTCTGATGCATTCAGATTATCCAGCGAGCATAGCTGCTAGTGAACATCTGAATATTTCCCCCTCCATCTCACATTTCACCTTGGAGGAGAAGCACTCCACAGAGCCCAGACCCTTCTTTATCAAGCCAATTAGTGCAACACAAAAGCAGTGAATAGGACCAGCAAAGCTCAATGGCCTGTAAAATCCCCAATATTTTGAGAACGGGCTGAGGCCAAATATGACTGGTTTTTTTTTTTTAGAAAGGGAAAGCCTAGGGTGAGTAAACCAGAGTGCTGGCCTTTCCAACCACATTAAAAAGAAAAGCCAGCAAATCTGTCCAACATACAAGGCAGTTCATGGATCATAAAGAAAAGTTTACAAACAGAGCGGCTATAATTCCTTCTATAACATTGGAGGACCCAAGTTTGCAAGGAACAAAAGGAAATGATTAACAGGGGAAATATGCATGGTACAAAAAGACTTTTTAGACCATAAAGGGATGTCCATATTTAGAAACACTTGATTCCTGTTGTCAGGGCCCTGCTTTTCCTGAATGTGTTTCTCTCCCGTGAAAGAAAGAAGTCACAAAGGGAGTTTGTGCGCAGCCATGTCACATGCACACAGGGCACCGCTGGTTCTTCTCCAGGATTAAGGGAAAAATGCAAAGGATTCCAGAACCAGCAAATAAAAAAATTAAAATTATCATGTCCATATTTAGGAGAAGGCTTCTAGCAAACCAACAGCTCCTCTGGCAGGATCCCCTCTCCCACCAGGGGCACCCTAAGTAAGACCTTGTCAGGGTGGGCTGCTCCCACAGGACCCTCCCTGAGGAGCTGCCCAAGCACCCATGGCAAGAGGGTGGCTCTCTCTCCCCTGGGGCTGTGGGGCAAGAGGCAATCCTGCTCCAGATCACAGGGATCTGCAGCTCTGCTCTGGGAGAGGCTCTCGCTACAGGGCTCTGCCACCTGCTCTGGCACAGCCCCACCAAGCAAGCACGGCCTGGAAGGGGGTAAATAGAAAAGAGACCCTACTGGAGCACCTCTGATGGGCAGGAACCTTGTGTTTGGCTGGATGAGAATACATAATATGCAGCTTCCCACCTACACATTCACCAACACCTTACCTCCCCTCCCAAGAGCCTATTCCTGTCCCTGCCAGGAGAAGTGTGCCCAGCACAGCCCTACGTGTTTCACTGGCAATAACCACCTCCATGAGAGACCCGAGCACGAACAGCAGCAAACATTTCTGAGACCACCCCTTCCCTTTCATCCACAGTGGCTGCCGCACCTCATGGCACAGGGCCGGCTGTGAAATACAGCACCATATGGTCCCCGGCAAGGGAGAGACCCTGTGGGCTGGAAGCCGTCTGCTCAGGACCTGGAGACCTGCATCCCTCAGCTGCCTCCTGCTCCTGTTTCCCACCTCCAGCACAACTGTTGGGCCCCACATGGGCTGGCTGGGAGAGCAGGCTCCCAGTCAGCAGCAGCTCCTGCATCCCCGTAACATCCACCCTCACCCTGCTGCTGCTGTGAGCACAACAATCTCGGGGGAATAGCACCAGTGGGTGTCTGAGCTGGCACAGAGCAACTGCCCATGAGAGCTGAAGGTCTTCCCTAAAGCACCCAACTACTGGGAAAACACAGTCCAGGCTGCTCCCAAAACTGAAGTGCAAATCCCATTACCTGAAGCAAGGCTTTGGGTCAGATGTGCCCACCACAGCTGCCAGACTGAGGGAGAGCAAGGTGGGGAACAGGAGGAGAGGGTGGGGCATCCACAGCTTCTCATGGGCAACCTGTGCCAGTGCCTCACCACTTCTTCCTAACTTCTAATTTAAATCTACTCTCTTTAGTTTAAAACCATTCCTTCCTTGTCCTATCACTGTCTGCCCATGTAAAATGTCACTCTCCCTATTTTCCATAAGCCCCCTTTAAGTATGGGTAATGGAAAAGTCAAAGGGCTGAGCTTTACATTCTCCCCAAGCAGAGCACTAAAAGGGGACACATCTGTCCCCTCTTAGCAGAGATGCATAGAGAAGAGTAGAAAACAAACAAGGCCAAGTCCTTCTCTGTTCAAAACCACTGAAAGCCTTTTGCAAATCACCCTCGAGGTTCAAAATACCTGATCTCATGGATTTTTTTCAGAGAGCTCTGGTGGGAATCACCAACAAATGGAACACGAGTGACAGTGAGTGATTAGTCTAACACTAACCTCATCCTGTGGCAGGAGGGTTTGAATGAGATGATCTTTAAGCTCCCTTCCTAACCAAACCTGACCTATTTGGTCAGGTTTTATTCTACTTTCAGACAAGTCCTTTGAAGAAAGGGTTCTCTTCAAGAGTTTTACTGACATCTTGATCTTTGAGCTTGGTTTCAAAAACCTCCCAGTAGCTTGCAAAAATTAAATTATTACATGAAGCAACAAAAAAAAGCAAGAGAAGACCCAGCATGTTTCCTTCTGCTCTCCCTGCTGCTGGGGAGAAATCTTAGCCAGGACCTACAGGTAGTAATGCCTTAAAAAACTGCAGAAGCTAAGCCCAGGGAAGATCCCGGGTCTGAGCTCTAAGGCTAAAGAGAACAAAACTCAACCAACATATTTTGCAAGAAAACTGGAAACCAAATTGACCCTGCTTACACATTTCTCAGGCTTCTTGTACAGGACCATGTACTACTGCTGGCACAGCCAGGTAACACACAGTAAAACAGAAATCACACAGTCATTAGCAGCAAACGAGGCATTTGTCTCAAGTAATCCCTCAAACCACTTCACCCTGCTACAGGTATTAATTTTCTAAATTAAATAAAGCAAATTTTAAGCTTCACAAAGAAGCAGTTAAAAACACAAGCTATACGATCTTACAACAACAAAGCCAGGCCATGTTCAATTAATATTTTTAAAAAGAGCATTTTTCTGACTTGAAATACCTGAGGGAGTTTTACAAGTGGAAGGGCTGGGAAGAAAAAGCAACTCTTATCACTCACAGCATCCTACCTGCCACTGTCCTCACACAGGTTTGGCTACAGTGGTGTGTGACACTCGTGCAGAGAGGCTGCTCTGGCTCCCCTGGTGTCCCACGGGGAGCACTGGGCCAGATGAGGTGGCAGAGCAGCAGCACTCTGCACTCACGGGCTCAAAAGTCAACCACAAACACCATCAAAACACCCAGACCCACATCAAGGCTGGTCCCCCGGTGTGGTTTGCCTGGCTGCTGAGTTCAGCCAGAGACATGAAGTCAGCCATGTCAGGGGACACAGTTACAGGACAGGCATTCCTTTACCACGGTTAATGCGTTTTCATCTCAGCAAGACAAATGTTTGCTTTTAGGCATCCCAGCCTCCAAAGGTCTCAGCCCCACCACAGCATCAGTTTGCTGCTCCACACAACATTCAGGCTCCTCACTCCTGGGGAGGTTGCCTGCCACCCCTGCTCCAGCTTAACATAAAGCCCTGGCTTAGCCACTTCCCAGGTGTTTCTGTGAGACCATGCCACATCCAGGAACAAGAGGAGGAGTTACCACCCAGGATACAGAGCTGTCAGCTCCAGTATGGCTGTGCTGCTTCCTCCTGCCTAATTTAGGGATCCAGGTGCAGGAGGGCACAGGGAAGAGCTCTTAGCAGCAGACAACTCCAATCAAAAGCATTAGCACAGGCTAGGAGATGTCCCCCCCGCTTCCACATACTGCTTTAACACATACAGGTCAGACCTACTGGAAGGATGAGATGTTTGCAGAATGCTTTGAACACAGGTTACTAAATGCTGCTCAAGCAGACACACACCAGAGCCCAGCCTGCCAAAAGGGGATGAAGACACCTTGTAGAGCACAAAACACTGTCAGGCATGCTGGTTATTCAGTCCCTTCCCCACTGCAAGCTGAGACATTTAGAGAGCAATTGCTTGGTAACAGGGTCCCCAGCACACTTTGTTTGCAGCCCTGCTGTGATTTGCAATTCAGCTTATTGCATTAAAATGTGGTGCAGCCCTAGCAGAAAGAAACAAACATGCCACTTATCACAGTTCCTCCCGTTATCTTTTAGAGGAAAGCGAGCTTGGGTGAACATTCCTAGAGGGGAGTCTGGGGCTTGTCAGAAAGCATGGCCAGCAACGCAGCATCCTGCTCTCACCCTGCTGGAAACATCCCATCTCCTCGTCCAAGCTCCCCAAAACCTGCAGCAGAAGAGGGCTTGCTTAGGAGGTGTTCCTCTGCCTGTGGAACAACAGCCTGAGTGAGCACAGAGAAAACACAAACTCGAGGTGGCTGCCAGAATTGTGCTGGAGGCTGGAAGTAAAGAGCCATTCACCTGCCACCACTGAGCCAGAACCGACTGAAACCCTTGCACCTTGCTGCTGCTCCTGCAGGGTTTATTAAGAGTGAGTAAAACTACCTAAAAAATCAGCTTTTCAAAGGGAGAAGGTATGAGAGATGCCTTGACTATGCTTCTCTCCTCAGTCCCATCCCCAAAACAGACCCTTCCTGTCCTATGGAGATCCATTAGAACTGCAGCCCTTTGCTGCTAATTGATTCAATATGCATTTGTACTAGGATTTTAATTAATTTTATTATAGAAAAATGAACACACTCCTTCCCCACAGATGTGTTAGGTTCCTGACACAGCAGTAGGAAACCATCCTGCAACATAGTTTCCCTTGTGACTGCTTGTGAGGAGTGACCCCCACACCCACAATGGGACTCCCCTGATGCAGCCCCTTCCCCCCAGTCTAAGTGCTCAGATTTGGCTCACACCAAATATTTACCATATCCCATAGAGCCTACAGAGCAGTGGGTCTGTAGCCTCTGACTCTCATGCTAAGACTCCCAGGCTCATTTTCAGCAGAGGCAGATTCTGCTCTGCACAGAGCAGCTCAGCAGGCTCATTCATGCCTTTACCCCCCAGATGGTTTGATTTCAGAGGGATGTGATGGATTTTGGTAGCAATGGTGTTCTGAAGAGTATGTACAATCCTGAGTGCAAACCAAACAGCACAAACCATGGGAACTAACGTGCAGGACATGGGCCATGGCTGCCTCTGCCCCACATCACTGTCAGACACTTTCTCCTTGAGCAAAAGTTCTCACACTCTGACACCCGTTTAGGCATCCAGAGGGACCATTCCACTCAGTCAAGCCATCCTCTGCCTCCCCCCAGCAGCAACTGGATTTTAACAGCTGCAGAACCAACACTATCCCTTTTTCCTAGCCAAGCCCTGGTCCCTCAGCCCAACTTCTGCAGGGACATTACATTTTGGAAACAGGCAGGTTCAGGGTCAGCTCTGTCTAACCAAAGTCGTGCAAGGAAGTCTCTTCATCCCTCCCCTCCCTTTCCCAAGTCTATTTTATCCTTACCCTTCTCTACATATCATGGAGTTAATAAGAGACATATTTACTTTGCCTGGCTTGGGACTAAAGTTGAACTAGAAGTTTGAGTTGTGCAGCAGCGCAAAGCAGAAATGTCTTCTCTGAAACACCACAAGCATTCCAAAGCAGAGAAAAAGAGCATCTGGAGGGTGTTCTATGAAAATAATGGGTATGGGTGGTATTAAGCAGTTCCCAATATTTGAGATGACATCTCAGAACACAAAACAGTGCGGGGGAAAATTATGTGTTATTTATATGCATCCACGCTATGGCATTTATCAACAGCAGAGTATTAAGGGAAGAAACATCATCACTACATCTGCAGTATCCAAATCTGAGTCCCTGGAGTCCTGCACTAGTGCTGTATTGAACAGCATCCCCAAGGAATGCCATATTTCAGGTGTGTGCAGAGCAGCAAGAGGTAGTGCACTGTAAGGTCCAAGACCTTAATCAAGCTCTGCAACTTAAATAGATTTCCAATACAGTGAAGACAAAGAGGTGTCAGCTCTACTCCTCATCTGCTGATACTATCAATAGGGGCTCAGCTCACTAGCAGTTAATTCAAAGCCAAGCTCGATTTGCACAGCAGTGATCTACACTAAGTCCCATATATGGCTAAGGGGAGATTTTGCCAACTAGACAATAGAAACAGTATTAGAGCTCCCGAACTGATGCCATCACTTTTTTTTTTCAGCTCCATCACTTCCCCATCAAATTTCCACAGGCTGGAATCTCCAGTTGCCTTCTCCCTTGCATCAGAAGACATGTGGAAAGGGTAGCAAATACAGAAGTACCTATTTCTTTTCCAGATACAGCTTTATTGAGGCTTTTAAAATGCAACTGCCCATAAAATAGGGGCAAATATCACACTTTTTTTTTGTTCATTAAAGATACTAAAAATTACCATAATTAAGCAACTATGAAAGTATTTCTGAGTGATCCAACTGTCACTTAGCCTTGAAACCAAAATTTGCTACATGTTACTGTTTCATGCAAGTTTTTTAGCTTGCTCCATTCTGAAAATTTTGTTTTCAGGTTTTAGTCCATCTCAACACTAGATCAGACTGTTTTGCCAAGCTGTTGGTGAGAAGTTGTCATGGTTGTTGAGAAGACAGAGGAAGCCAGAAATGCTACCCCATTAGGCAACTAAGTAGTTTTTACCACATTCTAAAGTTAATGCCTGTAAGCCTGGACCCCATTAATCCCAAACTTGGCTCAAAAGCAGAACTGGCAGCAGCCCATACCCAGTGTTTGCACCTGTGAGTTACTGTGTCTCCTGAAACCAGCTGAACACAACAGCCCACAGCTCTGACTTGCTATTAATGCAAGTGTCCTCACATCCCCATCTCATCTCCACCAAGCAAACACCGACTGCTAGAGCCAGCACAAGGAAGGAACTCAGGGGTGCTATAGTTTTCCCAGTCCATGCTGTTCCCATGCTATGGAAAAACAAGGTTACAGCCACCAGTTAGAGGCCAGGTATTACCTTTCTCTTTCAAATGCCACAAAACATCCCCAGCTTGGATTTGGAAAGGCAAGACTTTGACATGGCCAGCTGGTGACCAGAGGGGGAAGAGACCTGTCACTCCCCCACCCCACAGCCCCCAGTTCCTACTGAGATTTGTGTCACTAGAGAAAGGACACGGACCAAGTACCTGCGCCACGCTCCTACTTCAGCAGGGAGTTAGACTTAGGCGCCTGGCTCCTGCCATGAAACAAGAGGCTAGAAAAAACCACAAGTCTGAAACAGTTTAACACAGGACAAAAAAGGCACATTTTAATATGTACAGCAATGCATTTGGGCTATAAATTTACCCAACACAACTGAAAAAAATCCAAACTATGCTTTTATACTTATTCCATGGTGTCAGCCTCATTCCTAGCCACCTACCTTTCTCTGCATCTCTGAATGCTGCTATATACACACACAAACAAACAATTACGTCATGAATGTTCATTTAGGCTCCCAAGTTCAAGTAATAAAGTTCAAACTTGCATAGCATCTTATGCCACTCAGCCATAAACAGTTACGATTGCATATTAGCTGGAGCAGCCATCTCTTTCAAATCAGCCAGTTTTGGCTGGCCACCATTTTTTTAAATTTTTTTTTTTTTTAATCCTTGAGTCAGAATGTTTCCTAAGTCACCAGCCCTGAGGGACGCCAGACTTCAAAATGAACCTCTTGCTGTTGTTAAGATCCTCTTAAACCAGAAATTTAGAGTGTTGTCAAGAACAGTTTTAAAAATGTAATACTGTTTATTTTGCTTCAAAAACATTTCAGCATTCTAAACATACAAAAAAAACAGAACGTTGCAAATTCGTTTAAGTACAGAGTGTTTTTGAACTTCAGTTGCTGCACTGGCTCTTCACTTAGTTGACGATGAAGAGATGTCTACAGTTTCAGTTTAAAAACTACCGCACTTAACTAAAAAAATCCATACACTTCTCATGCCAGCTGAACCCCCTTCCACAACTAAGAATGGCAGCAGAATGCTATTTCACTATATACAGAAAGACAACTTTAAGCTAAATGGACGCCCACTGTAGTGTAAATAGATCTACCCTCACAGTGCATGCTTTGGGCCATGGCACCCCGGGGAACGTACAGCCTTTCCAAGTAATCACTGCTCCTCTAAGGCATCATAACTCTAAGCATGTACCACAAGAATCTGTCTAGTTTTTACAAACTATAGATATGTACAGTTTATAACCCAGGATTTTCTAGCCAATAACCATATAGTAACACCACCTTACAAATTAAAAAAATGCTTGAAACATTTTTAAATGCTTTGTTACACCAACAGCAAAGTGCACAGAGTTAGGAGAACACTAGAGCGCCTTTTCATTTTAAAAATGTTTGGAAATATGTACAACTTTGATACAGTTTCAGGGTGCTCACTACACCCATGGCCACTTCATGTAAACCAGTTACAATTTCTAGAGCACTTTTAGAAACTACAACGCGATCGGAATCCAATTTTTTTTTAATTAAGCCTAATAAGGGCAAGAGACACCATCTCAAATAAGAGGTGCTTCGTTTATGGTGTTTCCCCTACTCTATGGTATTCACATGGAGACAAGTATTGTACAGTTTTATTCATCATCATCATCTTCATCCTCCTCTTCTTCATCCTCCTCCTCCTCTTCGTCTTCTTCCTCTACCTTTTTCCGAGCAGCTTTGGTTGCTGCTCCCTTTGCGCCATCAAACTTTCCTTTAGACTTGTAGTCTGCAACATCCTGCAAAGTCAAGGGGATGTCTTAATTTGCTCTAAGCAGCAAACACACACAGCATTTGTACAGCAGCGGGTGTTAAGGTAAAGGGACAGGCCTTGCCCAGCGGCACCCCCCAAGGGGACACAGCCAGCAGGGGAGAGCACAGGTGTGCAAACACCTCAGTGTGCTCAAGGATCACACTTGAACCTTACATTCATGGCTAATGCTTTGAGGAGGAGAAGAGAGCCCAGACTCCCAAAGTTTCCTGTTAATAATGGGACAAAGCTCCTGTAACAGCACAGCAAACCCTTTGTGAAGCAACACGAGCAGCCCCTGCTGCACATCACTGGGGAAAGTTCTGCCTCCTCGCTGGAATCTGCCTGTGGATCTCTATCCTGCTATGCCCCAACCTGTGTGAAGCTCAGCTGTAACTATGCTGGGGCCACCTGAGCTGGGCCTGTTACAAAAGTACATCAATGCAAGAGCTGCTACAGAGGAGGCACAAGTGACAACTCTCACTTACCTTCTCGTACTTCTCCTTCAGTTTAGCTGCCTTATTATTGTAAGGCTGCTTTTCACCATCACTGAGATTGTTCCACATTTCACCCAGTTTCTTTGCTACATCCCCAATGGATATGCCAGGGTTTGTGGACTTGATCTTGGGGCGAAACTCTGAACAGAAGAGGAAGAAGCCAGACCTTGGGGAGAAACACCAGAGGACAGTCAGCATTTACAGCAGCACACCCAGGGAGCACCCATTCCTCCATCCCTCACCCACAATATTCACACATGCACAAGCATGCAGAATAGAAACTTTTTTAACTTACAAAATCAAACACAAACTTAAACGTGTTTCGATTTTACTGAGGCCTAGACCTGCAGCCTTCACTCAATGTTCTTTTTTAATTAAGTGTTCTGAATCCCCTCACCCAATTTTATCTTAGATACACAAGTCTCACTGTGACTCATTCAATTCTGTGTTTTCCATTACTAGGAGTTTAAGGGTACCAAGTCCTGATGATTCCTGTCACAAGCTGCCAAGGAGATTTACAAGACAGTATCACTATTAATCCTGCTATACAAACACTGCGTCCCCCATCTATCTCCTTCCTGGAAACCCATGTTACATACAGGGTGTGAAAATGAACCAAAACACCTATGCATTTAATGCCCAGAAGTTACTTACGGTGGTCGTTTTGGGGCATTGGGGTCCTTCTTCTTCTTGCCACCCTTAGCTGGTCCATAATCCTTCATTTCTCTATCATATCGTACCTTATCAGCCTTTGCCATTTCATCGAATTTAGCCTTTTCCTTGCTTGACATGGTCTAAAAAACCAAAACATGAGACACCAAAACTTGTGATTACCCAACCGTTCAATAGCTGGCAAACTTTATGTAAACAAGCCAACACATATCAACTCCATACCGGAGTTTCAGTTTTTGTTTGTTTTCTAACTGGACCACCCTGGGGACGAAGGTCCTGTACAGGAAATCACAGCCACCACTGGCATACTCAGCAACAGGGAAGCAACAGGAATGAGACAAGCACAGCCAGAGTCCTCCCTGGAATACACACCTGCAAGGAAGTAGCTGCTGAAGGGCATTGCTTGGGAACAGTAAAAAAGGCCAGACTATAGTGGAAGCACCTAAATGGGCAGATACACAAGGCTAAAATGCCCAGTATTGCTACAGCCTTCAGCAGCACCTGACCCACGGCCAGGACAGCTTGCCAAGAACGGCACACACCCCAAAACAGCACTGGTTCCCTTCATGCTCAGACACACACATGCCATCCTAGCAGATACTATAAAGAAGTTATCCCTTCAGGAAGTTGCAAATTAAAGTACCTTCCACCTCTCTGAGCACTTCTTGGAAAACTCTGCAAAGTTGACTGGAACCTCTGGGTTCTTTTTCTTATGTTCCTCACGGCACGTCTGCACAAAGAAGGCATAGGCAGACATCTTGCCCTTGGGCTTCTTCGGATCACCTTTAGCCATGTTGCCTCTGTAGGGAAGAGGGAAAAGATAAGTGAAAGATATATAGGTGAATATATATAGGTGCATACACTTATGTATGTATACATATATGGTGTGCATATATTTATATACAGACACACACCCCACCATCTTCTGATGTGATGTCCCATCAGACACACATCCCTTTCTTTCCCTCGACACCTCTTACCATCCCCAATACAGAGATTTAAATTATTCTCCCTTGATACTTGGGTCACAGACAAGCCAAGAGAAACCAGTCGCCGGATTTAGGTGTTACATTAATATATGTTTACATCATGTCCAAAGACTGGAGACAGCCTATTAAATATACATACTTCTGCCTATTAAGCATTATATATGAACTAATATAAAATATCTGTTTTAGTTGGCTACCACACTGGGGCTGGACTGGCAAGAGTGCCAGGCAGTGACTTATCCCTTCAGGAGCTGGAGCTCATGTGTTAGCAGCTGCTGCCCAGGTAAGAAGGCAGGACAAATTAGTTTCCCCAAAAACGTGCAATAACCTTTTATATATACAAAGGGCACAAATAAAGGCTGACTTTAACCACAATAGGACCTAGGGAGCTCTACGAGGTGAGTTGTGCTTGCTCTTGCTCCACCAAGTGACACATGTTTGAGGCACAGTGGTCAGTGCAAAGATGCCATCAGCAAGTCACCGAAAGGATGGCAATAACTTTTGGGCTCTATTTCTTTTTCTGCTTCCGTATTAAATTTTCCCCGCCTAATTAAAAAAAAAAAAAAAGTCACACGCCCGCAACAGTATTTTCTATTTACAGCTTCTCAGTCGCTTGAAAATTTAATTTTTATTAGCACAACGTTAATATTTAATTGCGCCCATTGACCCGCCAGGTGCAGCAGAAGCGGCCGTGAGCCGTCCTGCCCGGCCCGGCCGCTGCCGGGACGCCGCTGCCTCCGCGGGGGCGGAAAACGCGCGGCACCAG
>VZTN01004930.1:300780-336204 GCA_013400515.1 Erpornis zantholeuca | reverse complement strand
GCCGCGGGGGCGAGGGGCAGCACCGGCATCATTCCGGAGGGGGGGCGGGCGGGACCCCCCCGGCCGACAGTGGGGCCGACAATAGCCCGTTATTGATGCTTTCTGCCCTAAAGCCGTAAGGGGCGGTTCTAGTTGCAGTGCACTGTTTGCGGAGCCGGCTACTACTGCGCGTAGTGGAACCGAGCCCAAAATAAACTCTGCTGACAGTCCCAACACGCGACGGATGGAGAAGGAACTACAAAACAAGAAACTGGGTGTTTGTGTGGGGAGGAACAGAGTTTTACCCACTCGTTCATTAAATAAAGAATCCACTTGAATAACTAGTTATAACGCACTTCTACATTTGTTTGGTATTAACTTTCCAGGATTTGCTTGTTTTGGAAGAGGCTGGTTGCATACAAGGAAACCTGTAAGTGTGCCCTGCTGACTGAACCCAGCCCAGTGTGGCTCCGGGGCCACAGGTTCCTTTGGCTCTCTGGAAGGAGCTGTTTCCTATAGGGCAGCTGCCAAATGGTTAAACTAGTATTCGTGGCTGACCATAATTGCTGGTTGGCTCGGAAAAAAGAGCTGTTATTTTTAAGGATGGAGCGGTAAGACTCAGAAACCACCCCATACTGTTATGGGCTGGTCGTAACTGCCACCCTATTATGATAGCCAGAAGAAACAGTTGCCGTCTTTAAGGAACAGATAGTGAAAAGAAGCCTCCACCCTGGGCTGAGCCGCTGTCAGGCAGCAGGGTTCACCAGATACTGCCCTGTGGAAGCGCTTATGGCTATAAGAACATATGGTCACAGGTTGCCTTTGCCGGAAGAGATCAAAACAAAACGACTGATGAGACACAGAAGAGTGCCAACCTCCTGCTGACAGATCCACTGGGAAGCATGCAGAATTTCACCCAGGATTTTAGCCAAAGTCCTGCCTGGATTTCTCCCTTAGGGTACATCTCAGGCAGTCTAGAAAGCACCCAAATCCAATTGTTATCCATATGCTTATAGAGACCTTACAGCTGTGTCCTTGGGCTTTTCAAAGCATATATTATAAACTCAGTCTTACTAGCCTCTTGCCCTATTTCTACCTTCTAAAACCAAAAGTATAAAATGAGGGGTTCATTCATAAACATTAATGAGGTTACCTGAGGGACTATATTCTGTAGCATCATCATAAAATAAGACAAGCAATACTACTGCAGGCTAATCTCTTTGTAGCTGACAAACATCCCTCTCACCTATTTTTAGGGATACTTTCAAGTGTTCCAAACTAGTTGAATAATTAAGGCTTTTTTCTTTGCTCTTGAGTTGCACAATTTTTTATTCTGGAGCACTTTCTTCTTCAAACCACAGTGTCACCCTCCAGAGCACACCAAGCAGAGAGCATTTCTGAGGGGATGGACAGGCTGTTCAAGAGCTGGCTTAGGAGACGTTCTGGCATCGAAGGCGCAGTCCCGTCGTCATCTCCAGAGCATCACTCCGATTTCTCATCGGCCAAGGGAAACATTCCCTAAGACGCTTGTTCTAGGAAGGCCAGGAAAGTTTTGACAGCTGGCCAAGGGGCAAAGGAGATATTTTGGTAGCTGAGAGACAGCTGGGTTGGACGTTTTATCCTAGCACTCGCAGCATGCTTTTGAAAGCAGAGGAGGGCTGAGTAGCAAATGGGTGAACATAACCCCCAGAGGGAAAACTTCTACTCACCCCCAGAACTGCCACTGCTGCAATTCTCCTGCAGTGCCCTCAGCCCCACTTGTTGCACCTGGCCCCTGAGACTAGACTCTTTCCTGCTGTGCACCAAGAAAACAACCCAGAAAGTTGGCTGAGCAAACCTAATCCTTTGCTGCAACCTCTCCAGGCCATGCAATCCCTTCCTCATGCAGCTCACCTAATCTTTCCTGGCCCCTCTTGGAGATGAGACAGCTCACTAACTCAATGAAAAGTAAACAAAGCCCAAATTCTACCTGCTTTTATGCTGGGTTAGTTTTCTGATGGATTAGTGGAACCAGTGTACCAAGGAGTCAGGTGAGTACCAGAGCCAAGGCAAGGAAAGGAGTGTGCAGAAGGATACAGCCAGGAGCAGGATACAGCCAGGAGCAGGAACACTCCCAAGCATGAGTTTGGTAAATTTTGGGAGTTTTAGGGTTAGGGTTTTTTTTTAATATTACGTATTATCATGTACTTAGCTATAGGAATCATGAGAAGAAAACCACAACTAAAAGAAACTTTAGGATGCCTGGCTTTTGGCACAGCAGGCAGCGATGTTTGCACTCATGCTAGGGGAGCTCATTACATAGTTCTGTACCTTTCTTTCAGAAAGTACTGACTTGATCCCCACCAGGCAGGATTTATTTTGCAAACATATGCCACATTTTTAAGCAACTGTCAGCCATACCCTACATCCTACAGCAGGGACCCAGGTCAGGCAGTATCTTGAATATAAGGACTGAGGCCTAAAATATTGGTCAAGGTCCCATAGGAAGCAGACAGCTCCCAATACTTGCAGTAGCTTGTTGCTAAGAAGATGGATGGCAAAGACCTGTCCCAGGTGGGATCACCCAACACTGAAGGCTTCTGGCCCACAGACATGATGCTGGTGCTGCCCAAGAAACAGCAGAGATACAAACAGCTGGGACCATGCTGTTACCTGCCAAGATGGAACAGCATCTTCTTTTCCACTGGAGATGATGTAACAGGGAGGCAGCTGTGAAAAAATCTGGAGTCAATGAGGACTCCTCCAACAAATCAAGGCACTACATAAATATACTTTAAATTCAGAAAAGTCATCCACAAATGAAATTGCCTTCTTCTGCTCCCTGTAATTGCCTGAAGTCTAGAGTAAGTTCATGTATTCTTCAGCCAACAGCCACATCTCATCTGAACATTAGTGACAGCTTGGTGGGATTGGCCTTCTGACAGCCCCGTCCTTTTCCTGGTGTGCCAGGCCAGCAAATTAAGCCCCACTGTGTACTTAAGCTGTTTGGAAATACTGTGCTGAAAAGGACCAGAGCGATAACTGAGCACTGTGGAACACTGATCACTACTGATCAGCTCCACAGCTCATCCAGCCATTCTCACAATGTTCCTCCACCATCTCATTCCCATCAGTGAGCCCATGAATGCCTTGGAAGGACCACAGAAGACAGTAACTGTGTGTTAAAGATTAGGCCACAAGACCTTTAACAATCTTCCCAGTATGAATCCAGATTATCTTGATTAGGAAGTTAGCCTGACATTAACTTGTGCTTGAGCTTTTTCTGCTTACACTGCTCAGCACCTGGGATGATTTCAGCCGAAGGGATGTGATGTCCTTACTGGGTTTGTCTAACATTGATCGGAGCATGTTGTGCTTGTTGTGTTGGATGTCTTCATCATGGGCAGCATGGCCTGCTAGCAGCTAGCAAGAGGCTGGTGTGAACTCACACCTTGAAACTGTAAAGCATCTCAGTGAATTGGCAGTATACCAGTCACAGAAAAATTACTTGGGCCTTCAATACAGTGATATCCCCAAAATGAACCATTGTGCTGAAAAGCTTCCCAAACATAAACCATAATTTCCAGGAGGAATAAAATTTACCTGGTTCCTGTTTTGGAGGGGCAGCTGAAATACACAGTGCATTGTCAAAGCAGTTCCCTTACTGAGAGGCTTCTTGGACTCAGATTTGGCAGCAGTACTGGGAATAGCCACAGAAGCACCTCTAGTCTGTAGCATACATGCTTGGATATGTGCTATTTCACTCCATGAGCCTTCATTTTTCAGTGCTGATACTTGAATTTCCACCTTTTTTATCTATAAGCTGATGCAGAAAGCCAAGAAAGTCTGCAGGGGCAAATAGCTGCAATTGGGTATCAGTACAGCATCAGTCCATTTGCTCTTTGCCCTCCTTTGGAATACATTGAGCCCATGACTGTGGCATTAAATCAGAAGCACCCATGCTGTTGTGCTCCTGACTGTGGCACTGGGGAGCTTATTCAAGGCAAGGAGTAGAGGAGCCTTCAAGAAATCTCACAGGAAACCTGTCTGCAGTCCTCCTGAGATAAGAAGTGATTTTCTGAGGCCTTCTAGGCCACAGAATGCCATGGGTCACAGAAAAAATAGAAGACTCCCAAGAAGAAACACGCTTGCTGTTCACAGGGTGAGGAAGTTCAGGAAAACATTTGTGATAAATATTTATCTCTCTCAGGTATGCAACTTGGTTCCCATGAGATGTTGCTTCAAGCAACCTGGACATCCAACATCAGCACACTAAAGACTGGCTCACAGCCCTGGCAGAAACACCAGATGAAGGGGCATCCCCTCTGTCACGAGGGTTCAGCTACAAGGCAGGTGCCAGCACAAGGTGCTCTCCACCAGCCCCACTCATGGCTGGGAACTGTCCACAGACAGCTGAGCTCCCTCTCAGCAGCCCTGTGAAACTGTCCTAGCATGGGCACAGCAATCCCAGCACATCATCAGAGGTATCAAACCATCCTGCCCTCAGCCACTCATTCCATTGTGGTCACTGAGCTGCAGTTCCAGCAGGATAATTATAACTGCATTTGGCGCTTCCACTTCTATCTGCATCGCATCTCTTCACAACCCATACCCACTGGCAAAATTCTCTAGTGAAGACTTGACCTGAATGAAAAGGCTGATATAAATACATCCGTAGGGTTCTGCCAGCAATTAGGAGTTAGGATGGGGGGAAATCCCTCCTAGGAATCTAACAAAGCTAGGAAACCTTTTTAAGCAGAACCAGCCTATCAGAGTGACAGAGTTGACATTTAAGGTTGGATGGACAATAGCGACATGAAAAGTGTTAAATGACCTGTTCATCGCACCAGCATATTCATTAGGCTAGTTAGGGGCTGTTTCAAAAGCCTTCAGTGTGGACCTGGCTTCTCCCACCACTGACCTTCTGTGTTAACATGCAATGGAGATGAAGAGGCTCAATTAACCCTTCTCTAACTGGTATAGTCAAAAACTGATTGCAGAACTTTCATTTACAAGTCCAAGTTTTTTATTTTATTTTTAAATCAAGAGTTTAACTTTAGTAAAATGAGAAGGAATCCCTCCATACAAAACCCTCCCTGTCTTACAACACTAGGGATTTCCACACATGGATTTTCTGATGCCCACAGCCTGAGGCTGAATTCCAAGTCCCATAACTATAATAAAATATTTGTAATTGCTTACTGGGATCTCAGCCAGTTAGAATATTTCCTCTTTAACCTATGAAACAAAAAGAGTTATCTTAAATACATGCTGAAAGTAGAAAATAATATTAGCAATGGTGTTTAAGGAGCTTGGCAGCATGCAAGTTCAGAGACAGAGGTTAATCTGTTCCCAATTCAACTATGAGAAACCTGATGTTCCAACAATTAAAATATTAGTCAAAATGAACAGGTGACCCTCCAAATTCCCTAATGAGGTGGCACAGCCTGTTATCCCCTGTAGCCATATCCCGTTAAGCTGACACCGCTACAGGAGTAGGATACACTCTCAGTTGCACACACAAAATTAATTATTGTCAAATGCACTTCATGGGGATTGAAGTGAGAAATACAAGTTATAATAATTGACAGTCATACTAGGCAGCAGTTCAAAACCTCCTTGCAGTATAACCACAGGCAAGATAAACAGAAACTCACGGTTACCTTCACAGGTGGGCTCCCCCCTGTGTCTTGTCATATTGTCCACATTCCTCTTGGGGCTTTTTCCTTCCTTTTCTTTCTCCTCTCCCTGTTTTTGCTTCTCTTCACACCTCGGCCCTGGCTCTTTCCCAGCACATGCTGCCAGGATGCCCAGGGGGTGGCAGGCAGGCAATTTGCCCCTGCACACCTGCTCCACAAGATTTGCCACTGCAGTACAGCACCTCCCACGCTTCCAGACTCCTGGAAATTGTGTGCCCCCTGCATACTTCCTCCTTACATTCCTGGCTCGTCTCTGCTCCCTCATCTAACACATTCCTCCTGCCACAACACACTTTCTTCAGGCGTCTCCTTCCATGCTCAGCTACCACGGGGCCATCTGCTTTCATGTATCTTCTTTTTAAAGATGCACTATCCCAAACCTTGTAAACCCCAAGCGACCTGGCATGAGAGTGATGAGCAATGCTCTGCTTCAGAGAGGCCTTGCTGCATCTGCTTCACATGCACAGAACTACACACACAAAAAAAAGGCATTTAATGAATGCAAAAAATAATAAAAAAAAGAGCATGTTTGTCTACCTACCCCACCAAGTCAAAGACTAAAAGTAGGAAGACAGGAAACAACCTCTGCAAGTTTCCCATAGCCTTCAGAGGAGGTGGAATCTAGATGCAATTTTAAGGGAGAAGATTGTAAGTGTTTCCCTTGCACTTTAATTGGCAAGTAATCAAGACCACATTCAATGCAACACAAGTTCTTGCAATCACGCTGTGACAGCAGACCAAGAAACTCTATTAAGAATCCAATGCAATTACAACCCAACAGCAGTCCAGCAAAGAGCTGGATATAAAGGGAGGCATGACCCCACATTAGAAAGAAGTCGGTGATGATACAGCTAAGGTGTAGTTCAGACACCACTGATGTGACACTAAACAAAGCAATCAGAACGTCTGGCACTGGAACAAGAGAGCTGCACTGGATACTTATTTCACAGTCCTGAAACGTTGCTAGAAGGAGAGCTGCTTTCAGATCACCGAATAACCGTTCCCAAAGCCATGAGTACCTGCCCCCTCCCTACACCCAGCCCCTGCACTCAGCAGTATCTGAACTCCAGTGTCCATCCTTTCCTTTTTGGTCATCCTGCCACTGTCCACACTTTAAAATGGGACCAGGCCACACACAGCATACAGAGGAGATGATGCACTAAAACCCCTTGAGTTCAGATGAATGAAAAAGGAGAATGTTCTGCAATAAGCATAATCTGAATGAAGCTTTGAGTCTGGCTGTGGTTTGTAACTTACCAAGATAGGCTGCCTGTCTCCAGTGTAACAGTGAGACAGGGAGTGACATGCAAAATCCTTGGCTAGGGAGAAGGAAAGAGGAGTTCTCTCCACAGGAACTGTGAACCAAGTGCTTGGTCTCTTTCCTGCCTGGTCAGGCTGCTGAGCAATCAGCTGTGGGCTTGCTTTGCACAGTCCAGCTGCTCCAGCTGGCATCTAAAGTAGGATGAAGGTCTGGGTGTAGGAAAATCCAGAGAACACTGGGTGATTCCAGATGGGTGGGGAAACACACTGCTAGCACAACAGGGCTTTAGGAGGGGTTAAAATCTAATTGTCAGAAAAGACATAAACAGCATAGGGGCTGCAAAGGTGGAAAGTAAAGCAGCTTCTCTTGATCTATGACCTGCACTACACTGCTGGGACTAAAGATCTCCAAAACTGACTGTAAAGCTGGGAAATGAATACATTGGCCCATATACATATAGACACAGGAAAAGCAAAGGAAAAAAAGTGAATTGAAGTTATAAGTATTTACAGTTTAGGGGAATATTTAATTGGTTGTAAAAAAATCCATTGGGGTGACACTGCACAGGATGATTCTCAGATTGCCTTCAAAGGGTCGAGTGGACCTTCAGTTAAAAAAGCAAGGAGAAAAGCTGGCCCAGGAAGGCACTCAGAGCCCCTTAAGCTTCCCCCACTCTTCCCCATGACCTCTCTGTCCCCTATACATTTTATTTTTTTTCTTCTCATAAATCTGTTCAGAAAATATTGTTTCCTTTTTGGTATCAGTTTTGTGCCATCACTTCACCATAGCAACAGACAGCAAACAGCAGCTCGAACAACTGGAAGTTGTTGGCTTACTCAGGTAGGCTCTCCTGCAGCAGCCTTGAGTGACTCCCTGCTTTTGGAAAAATGATTAGTTATTTAATTCCCCTAAAAGAGAACATACACAATTAACTAAATACCAGCTATTAAACTATCGGTAAGTATTTTCAGTACTGCACTGGTATACAGCTGCACTGTTAGGACAGCAGCTCCCTCAGCACACCAGGCTGATTTTAGAGTGACTATCTCAAGTCCTGGACACAGACATGGGCCACAAACCCCCCAGGGGCAGCTGGGTCGATCCTGGGCAGTTCCCCTGAGTACACTCTGTGCTGGCATGGGCCAAACTGCCAGCAAGACCTGAGGTACCAGAGCCTTGGGCGAGACTGTGTCAAAGATCAAATGTCCACGTGCCTCCCAAGCAGTGCCCAGCAGTGAGGACGGATCTGAGCTAAGGCACCAGAGCAAACACCAAAGCTTATAAGGCTCAAACTTGATACTGGACCATGCAGGTGTTTTGGCAGATCAGCAGGAAGACAAAGAGGCCAACAGGATGATGAAGCAATGAAGGAGAGGAAGGGAAGTTTTGAAATGCACAGTTGGGACTTATATGAATATCTTTACATCACTGAAAAGCACGGGAAAGTCATAAACTGTGACAAGGTGTCTAACTCAGGTTGCTACCAACAAATGCTTACACTGATCCTTGATGATGTTGAAGGAACAATTGTTCTGGGGAGAACTTTAATAATAAAGAGTGTAGATTTCTGCAAAATGCTCCTCAATTCTTCTTGCTTTACATTCATTGGACATGATGTTTTGTTAACATATCTAATTCCTGTGTTGTGTAGGAATGTAAGAACATTACAATGAATTAATAGAAAATATATTTACAATGAAAATATTTTGTAAATTGTTTCATTTATGCATATTCTTTATAGAGACATACACATGCATACAAGGTACATTAAGAATTGCTTTAAAAGAAGATGAACTTCCCCCTTAAAATTGTGCTATTTAAACTTTAAGTTTGTTAACCCCTTTCAGGTTTAAAAGACATTGTCTATTGAGATTGGGGGGTTTATTGTATATCTATAATTAACTTTTTTATTAATTACAACTTCTCATATCAAGACAATTGTTTGATAAAATTCCTCCAAATGTCTCAGCTTTGTGCTTTTCCCCAACTAAAAGTAGACACTTTTCAAAGAAAAATAGCTTCAATGTCAAAAGAAAGACAAACTAAAAATATTAAAGCAAAATAAAAATAAAAAATCTGCCAAACCTCCTTCCCAGTATCATCAGTGACAACACAGTTTCAGGATATCAGAAGCAGCCTAGTGTGGCATTTAAGAATATCCAAATAGCTTAGACCCTGCACAGCCCCTGCTGTTCTTTGATTTCTAAACTAGTGTCCAAATCCTGACCTCCGGTTACAAAACCCCACTACATTCACTGGAACTTCACAGAGGAGGTTCAGGACAGAATTCAACTTCAAGTTGCTTAATTTTAATTGGGCCATAGTATGTTTGTTTTTGGGAGATGCTTTTTCCCACCACTGCACAAACCGGGAAGATAAAAATTTAGTAACTAGAATGTTGTCCAGAATCCGATTTTCCTGAGGGAAAAAAAAAAAAAGTAATTACATATAAATGGCAGAGTTATTTGATCTTACTGTGAACATGGTAACTGTGGTCTCTGGGTTGTCTTGTGCTCTTTCTGTCCTTCCATCAGCTCATTTGTTTTCCATGTGGCTGCTTGTGTACTTACAATTGTCTCTCGTTATCATATGCTGAACAAGATTGTTTTGCACTCAGATTTATTCCCAGCATGAAAATTATTTGAAAACGGGCAGAACGAGGGGGAGAAACACAGCCATCATTACAGCAACTCACACAGTAGAGTGCTCAAGGGCTTCCTTTCAGATTTGCCTTCCCTGCCAAGAAAAGGCATTGTTACAGTGACAGCCCAGAGGCGTGTGTTACAACAGGAAAATCATATGGGATGCAAAATTAAAATCTCAATCACAGGTGAAGAATCAAGGCAGCAGAAGAGTGTATAGACAGAGTTGCTCTTTTCTCCCTGCCTCCTAGAAAAAGTTGGCAACGCCTCGTCCCTGCAGAGGTGATGCTGTGAGGTGTTCAATGCCCAAGTGAAGCAAAGCACCCTCCTGGCACCATGTCCTTCCTTGGCTCTGCTCAGGGCAGCGACTCCCCAGTCACCAGTTGGCTTCAGTGCTCCCAGTTCCCCCAGCCTGGGTCCTGCTCCTCTCTAGCCAAGCCATCTCCCATCTGACCCTCTGCTCGTTTCACAGCTCCTGGCACTGCTCAGGAGGGGAGGCTGTGCCCACAGCAGGGGCAGCAAGTGGGACAGGCCATCCCTTCCCCCAGGCTGACAGCCTCTTCCAGCCCCAGCTCGGAGCAGAGCTCTGCCAGCAAGGCCAGACCTGTGACAGGGCCTTACCTGTCAATCCCATCAAAGCAAGAGGTGACTTTCTGATGCCCCAAGCCAGTGTGGCCACACCACACACATCCTGGGGATTCTGCAGCACATCCCAAGTGCCAGTGGGACTCCTACCCTGCATAGGGCTGACACCTACACTCAGCCAAGGATTTGAATCACGCCTGGTGACAATTCAAATCAAACTTGTCAAGCCGGTGTAGATCCAGATAGAAATCAGGTGGGATTTCTCCACGCACAGAGCACTGTATTTCTGAATGGCAGATTATGCTCCTCAAGTTCCTCTACTTCCAGCTACTCAGCATTTCTTCTCTCTTGTAGCAATTCTGGCCAACAACCCTCACTACTACTTACCCTGTTTGGATAATCACACCCTTACAGTACCTCTCGCAGCCTAATGTTTTACAACGAAATCTGAGAAGCTCTGAATAATCCTAATAGCAGTTAGGCAGCGGCACTCACACAATTATGATATAAAAGGTAAGTGTGCTCCCACCAGCTCTCCATTTAAATTTATCGTGATTGGTTCCATACAGTAACATGGTAAATGAAAAACATCCCCCAGCCTTCACTTAAGAGGTTTATAGTAAATAAAAAAAATGCCGAGGGTTGTGTGTTGGCCTCCAGCCTGGCAGCTCTCTGTGCAGGAAGGGGATTCAGGCTCCCTTTCCTAAGCACACATAAAATGCCGGGTGATATATGGCTCTGCTCTGCCAGCAGCAGGCTGCTGCTAAAGCCTGAGGAAGTCAGGCTGCTGGTCCCAAGGAAGCCTTCTCTGCAAGCCCAGGCTGGTAGGACTAAGGCAAAAGTCACCTGTGTTGTCCTGTAACCTGCTTTCCAGAGACACCCCAGCATCTTTCCAGGGTTTGGTGATGCACCATTTCCTAAATATGAGGCAGAATGGAGTCAAATCCCTGATTAATTCAGTACACAGTGCCCTGATCACTTTGAACAAGGGCTGGCAACTGTCAGATGTGGCAAGTGCTGTCTAAATATTTTTTTACAAGGAACACAGACCTGGAGGAGGTTTTCATACCTTCTCCAGAGACTAAAGGCTGCTCTGTTGTTCTGAGTTCAGACTGCCGAGAAAACAGATCTTCACTCATGAGAATTTAATTTCAGTACCTGCGCTAGTACCTTTAGAAAATGCAGCTTGGGTCTGACCCTGACTCTTACAATTAACTTGCACAAGATCCTGTGCAAGTTAATTGGAAGAAAGGTGTGATTCTGCTACACAAAGCCAAGTATCTGGGGGATACTCAACCCTATCCTGCTGCAAAATACATCACTCTGGGGTGAAAACACCAAGGTACCTGCTCCTCTGTGCTCCTTCTGTCTGAGGCCACCATGGCAGCCTACAGGACCCCCTCTGCCCCTCACCAACAGATCCCACACCACAGCTTTGGAGTAAGAACAGCCAGAAGCCACACAGTGAGAAGTGCTCATGGCTGCTCTCGTCAGACCAGCCCCAAGAAGGGTCCTGCAGCCAGTACAGCAGGCACCAGAGAAGCTTTCAGCCTCTTTACACTACCGACATCACCTCTGCATTGACTCTATGGCACAAAACTTCCTTCCTTCCTTCCTTCCTTCCCATGAGCCTGCATTGCTTCTCCTGATGAAGAAGGGCAGATCCTTCATGTTTTCACACCTTCTTCAAGCTGTGTCTCCAACAGCACTCAACACCCTTGCACTGCTGCAGTGTCCTGACACTCTTTTTCCCTCATGTTCCTCCCCATCCGTTTTATCCTTAAAATAAATAAATGAAAGAAGGCATTGGTGGCTGAGCCTCACCCTACAGAGCCCATACCAGTGACAGGTCCCTGCTGTGAGGCCCCTCTCCCCGAGAGCTGGTGGACACAGCACATCCTGACCTGTCTCCATCACCCTGGTTCAGCCTTCCCCCTTGCATACCCACATAAGGGACATTGTCTGCCTCTAATTTCCTGGGATTTCACACCAAGAAATGAGTGCCAATGTTCCTGTGAAGGGCGAGAGTCACCAGCCGTGCAAGAGTGACCACCACTCCTGTGAAGGGAGAGAGTCCCCATCCAGTGTCAGGTTGCAGCTCCTGGCCTAGCTGGTTGTGACTGGCACCTACTTTGCAATCCCTTCATTATTACATCTCAAGGCTCACCCCATACTTAAGGAAATTGTCCCCTCCCCTTACAAGAGGACACAAAACAGAATGGATCAGTTTGTGTTTCTCCAGGGAAGTCAGTGGTGATTCTGAGCCCAGGAAGGGTTCTGCAGAACTGCCCCTGTAAATCCCTCGGCAGAAGTTACAGTGCCCCCTCCCCCAGCCACTCCGGCAGCACATTCCTGGTCTGCCTTGCACATCTGCTGAACTAAGGTAAAACCGGACACTGCAGAGCTGTGATTGATGTCACCAGGGTAAGGCACTGCTGGAGAGGTCCCTCCCTGCTGCAGGAGGAATTCTCACACACACTTCTCACTCTCTCCTCACTCATCCTGTCCTTGCGATCATGGCAGAGTTACAGAGGAGAAGCCTGTTACGAGATTGTCACCTGTGCTCCTCCAGCAGTGTCCAGAAGTCCCAAGGCTTGTGGCTACTGTGCCACCCTATAAAGGCAGAGGAAGGCCTTGGGCATCCCTGATACAGTCCCTTCACACCGTACCCCCCAACCACTGTGCCTTGGAGCAGCATGGGCAGCTTTACCTTTCATGAGCACTAACTGAAGAGCTCCAGGAGAGCTGGCAGCCAGCTTGGCTGTGAGAAGAGTTAACTCGGTGGAAGGAGGGAGAGGAATAAAAGGCCTTCCTTTCTCCGTTTGTCAGGCAACAGGTCACACATGCTTGCAGACAGATCCCAAAGCCTGTCTCTACTCTCACATTTCCTCTCTTCCTTTCTCTGACGCTTTCCTGACATATCTTCTTGTGCACTTTGCTCAGCTTTTGAAGTAACACTCCTCCCTGCTTGTTCTCCTTCCCACTCCTTGTCACTGAAGTCCTGCTGCTGTCATCACACTCCCATCAGACTTCTCCTTTCAACTGTGCGTTTCCACGCTGTCTCTCCCAACTGTCACATACGCTTCTGGTTCAAACATCTGTTCCTCCCCCTCCCAGGGAAGTTACTCCAAAACAAGCTGCTTTCTCTCTGAATGGCAGGGAGGAGAGAATTGGTTGTACATGTGGCACTACACAACCATCATGCTGCCAAGTGAAAGGCTCCTCTTCTGTGGTTTGGTCACATCAATTCCCAGGGCTACAGGCTTGGGCCCTCCTGATTCTGCCAGGAAGAAGTGCGAGAAGCCTGTTTCTCGCACCTTACAGCCTGGTTACTCAGGGCTAAGGCTCTGCTCTGCACAAAAGCGAAGGAAGAGGACACTTGCTGCCCTGCACAGAGGAAAGACCTGCACGATCATCCTCTGTAGGTAAAGGGATGCCCATGCAAGAATGGCTCAACCCAGTGGAGTGCCAAGAGGTCAGCAAGGAACTGACAAATTACAGCAGCATTGTGGCTTCCCAGTGCCCAACAGCTGGTGTTCCCTGGTGATCTCAGAGGTCTTGTGTCATTGCAGGTGAGTGTCAGGCTAGGGCCAAACTCAAAGTGGGGTTAACCCAGGCAGCATGGCCAGCAAGGTGTCCTGCACAGCCTCCCAGTACCGTAGGGCTCGGAGCACATCCCCAGGTCTGTGCAGAGGCCACAGCAGCCCCACTGCCTACCACTGCAACCTTGGACTGCCCAGCCCCACTGACACCAGCAGGAAAGAGAACAACTGGTCTCTGACCTGCTACTTGCTCTGTCCTCATGTGCTGACTGGAGACAAGGCCCCAAAACAGGTGTCAGAACTTAGAGAAGGTTCAGAGAGGTTTTACCAGCGTTGCTAAGTTCTGCCCATTGTGAAGAAACAGAAATGTAGTTTCTATTCTATTCCCTTATCAGCTGCTTATAAGTTTTTCAAACAGATTCCCATTCAGGGTGAAATGTTCAGTGCTTGGTCTCAGCTCAGAGATGATTTCTTTTATTTTCCCCTGCAGTAACTGTGAGCAAAATACTAAATGGAGTAGATTTGGAGTTTGGGGAGCATGAGCAATCAGATATTTCCCCCTTGTTCCCTCTGATACCATATGTTCCAGTTGGAAATTTTACACTTGCAGACTGGTAACTCGTAAATGGTAGAGATGATAGACTTCAAATGTTCTCATTGAGAGGCAGAAAACAAACCCAGATTTAACAAAATAATTGGTTCAATACTGTTAAGATGAGTTTAAAGAATTCGGATAATGCTTTCCCCTTCCATCTTTTCCCAGGAGGGACAAGTACACACATTTTATTTTAATCTATGTGCTATGATTTTAAGGATAGCTGACACAGGGTGGTCTTTGTTAAGATGTATCTATTTGCTTTGAAATCCAAAGAAGTTCAGCACTTGCAGGCTGCCAGAAATCACAGACCTATTATTCAAGGAACTTTTGAGCTGTGCTGTCAAACCCACCAGAAGCCTGTACACTGAACAGCTCCCATTCAATGCATTTTTGTGCTCATTTACAAACTCTACAGTGGGACTGCTTGAAGCTTTATTTCCCTCAACTTGAAACTCACTTAAAACTAAAGCCAAAGAACCCCAGTGTTCTTGTAAAGGCATGTTCAGAAACCCAGCCTTACAGAAGCAATGGCAGCCTGATCACCCTCACATGTAGTATCAGCTCGGTCACTTAAAACGTCACAGTCTAGATGTTTTTTTTACTTCAAAATCAGGCCTGCAAACCCCAGGCAAGCTTTGGATAACCTGTTAATAAATACCCTGCATGTTGGTATAAATGCAGAAGTTATAAGATACAGACAATGAGCTTTAAGCACTGGGAGTTCCTGATCACATCATGATCAGATTCATGTGTGCACATAGATGGTTATATATGTTATCTTTTCCAAGGCAGGTTTACTAAGGGAGACAATATCCCTATTTCCTTCTCCCATTCCCACTCCACAGCATAGATGTCCTTTTTTACAGGGCTGGGGAGACAATGAACAGCTGCCCAGCCCATCCTTCTTCCCCCATTCCATCCATGGTCCCATTCACAGCCCAGAGAGGCACTACTGATAGCTCACATGTATTTAACAACTTGGGCAGCAGATGACTACCAGAACAGCCCAGCACATTGCGGCATAGTGAAACAGCATATAAAAATCATCCTGTTTGGGCAAGGAAGTCTCTTGACCTGGAACTCACCACACACCAGGGCTGGCAGACCATCCAGGAGACAGATGATGGCTCTCTTCCAATCCCACTGACCTAAGTGACCCAGCAGCCACCTGGAACACAGCAAGAGATGAAATCTCTTTGGCAAGCAGCTCCCAGCCTGTTCTCTGCCTCCACAGCAGCTGGTGCAAGCTACTTTCACCTGAAGCTCCCGATCTCTTTGATCTCCCAGATAGTTATGTACCTTAATGATTCATGATTGTTACTCGAGTCCCACCTGCAAGCAGGGAAGCCTCCACACTGGCAGTGGGCTCACTTCCCCAGCCCCTCCTGGGAACTACTTCCTTACACCAGTCTCACAGCGTGGTAATTCTATTAAGTGCTATGGAATCAATCATGATTTATGCCAGTTGGAAGGAGAGAATAACCAAGTCCTGTATCCTCACCTCCTGAACTACTAGTACTGCTCTAATCTTGTTCGTACTTCCAAGTGCTTTATTCTGGCCAGGTTGTTAGAATTACTTTGTACCTGTACCCTTAAACTCTGGTCATTCTTTGCTGTAATTCCTTGCTGTGGCTTCTGGAAAGGTGTTTTTCTCCCTCCACTCCCCACAATAAATGAGTTTGTCACTTGAAATATACTGCCAATGTGTTACATGTCCCACAGTGTTTGTGGTTATATCAGAAGTGTTTGTTTATAGCACCATAATTCAGCAATATCTTGATTACAGGAGAGATGGTGTTGTAACTCACTGTGGCTAGAGAGAATATTATTTTTCTTTTCCTTTAATATAAAATGTTGATTTTCAGTCAATACACTGAAAGAAAAAAAGTGCAGTTGTTGCCCTAGTAACCAGCTGCCTTGTAAACCATAAGATGTTAGGAGCACAAGGTGTTAATTGTTCCAAGTGCTGCTTGTGGTCAGGGGTAAAAGCTAGAATGGGAGAGATCATAAGAAACATCTGGGAAGATAAAGTCAGCTGGTCTCTGGTTGGAGAGAGCCTAGACAATAGCGGGTAGAGATAAAGCAAAAAGTACCACTGCCACCAGAGGTGCAGGATGAACAGAATTGTGGCCACATGTGAAAGAGTCTCTGAGTGAAGCCTGCAAGAGGCACAACACACCCTGGGAGCCTGATGGGTTTTTACCAGGCACACTGAGGGTTCAGCACTCCATCGCCACAGGTAGCAGCTCTTCCTGACAATGCTCATTCCCTCCTCCTGACCAACCCCATCTCCATTTCCCCTTCTGCTCTGTGTCCTGGTATGCTCTGCTCCAGAGGGTTCCTTCCTTCAGCATGAATTTAGGCTTGTCCTTCCCGTCACACACCTACCTGGGCTGCAACACACCTTCTCTGCCCTGCTGTGCAGCTCCGGCTCTCAGGCTCTTTGCGCGGCACAGCTTGGCGCAGCACAGTACCAACATCTTCCTGGATGATCCTGCTGTGCTCATCCTGGCTCTGCTGCCTGGGAGCAGCCGATGGCCGGGGGGGCAGACTGAACACAAAGCATCTGTGCCTCTGCCCCAGCCTCCTAGGAGGCACAGCCCCCAAGGCCAGCGGGTTTCGTGCTGGGGCTGGGAGGCAGCACCAGGAGAGCTCCGTCTGCAAGGGGCCTCAGAGGGAGGAAGGCTGCAGAGGGCTTCTCTCCCATCTCTCCTCCCTCAGACGAAAGCAAGCTGGCAAGACAGCAGCCTCATGCTCCACAGCATCTGCCACCTCTCCCCTCTCTCTCCCCCTGCCCAGTCCTTGCAAACTGGAGAGCGAACAGGAATACTATTATACCTGGGGGAAGGTTTTCTGCTTTCTAGCAATTTGCCATCTCTGAATGCCCACTGAACCTGCCAGTATGCACATTCCCTTAGGAAATAAAGGCAAGGAGCACAGAAAAGACAGGGTATATTTGCAAGATAAGCCCCTCCCAGGGGCAGGGTTATGCTAAGCAGGAGCCTCTGTCCCAGCATGGGACGCGGATTACATCTACACAACAGTAACATATGGAGACGAGAGCTCATGTCCTGCAGAGAAAAAGGATGGGACACCAGGATTTTTCCCCCCTTGGACTCCATTGTCCAGGGATGTATTCCTGATGTCTCATTAGCTTCTGGGGGGCAGTTCTTCCTCCTGTTGTTTTTATTTACTAACTCTTGGTGTTTATACTTGGCAATAAAGACATTGCAGTGAGCCACACCACAAAGCCCTGAGTGCAATCTAATGACTCCGCACACTAGGGATGAAGCCTACATTTAAATAGAGGTTTATTTTCTTTCTCTTACTTCCCCTGGTACAGCTGCCCATGATAATGCATCCACCTTCATCTCAGCCCAGACTGATGTAGACTTCTGCTGCTGATCAGGGCTGGGATCTCTGCCATTCATGCTTTACACTAAGAAAACACAGTTTGAGTGAATAAAGCTGAGAAACCATGAATTTTTCCAAGCGGAGAGTGCCTGGGCAGCACTTCAGATAGCAAAGCTGCATTTAAACTGGGTCTGTGGGAAAGACTGAAAAATAAAGATGAATGAGTTTGGTTGGGTAATTAGATAATAAAATTGAAGGCTCTGGAGTTTAGCCCAGAAATATAACCCAGTATATGTGGCTGGCTAGCCTGCTGACTCTCCTACTGTTGGCAGCACTGTCTTAACCCAGCTAGGAGATCTGTCCTTCAGAGTCCCAACATAGAAATGCATTTGTTTAGTACAGGATCAGTGGCACGGGATCAATCCTGCCCTCTGGCAGTCTCACAGCAGCTGGATTTACTCCCCACAGGTGACACAGGGCTGCAGAGAGGTGCTGCAGGACTCAAAGTAGGCTTCCCACTGCTCCAGCAGTGCCCAGACCTGCAGAGCAGAACAGACCCAGAGGGGGGTTGGGCACTGGAACAGGCTCCCCAGGGAAATGGTCACAGCACCAAGCCTGACAGAGTTCAAGAAGCATTTGAATAACTCTCAGGAACACAGTGTGATTCTGGGGCTGTCTTGTGCAGAGTCAGGAGTTGGACTTGATGATCCTTGTGGGTCCCTTCCAACTCAGGAGATTCTGTTATTCTATGAACTCTCATGCATATCTCGTGCCAGTAAATACTACCGTGGCTCTGTAGAGGGTGGTGTTTCAGGGTAAAAAGGGCAGCAGATCCAGTCTGAAAGGAAAACTGAGGGTGGTTTTGCTTTCTGGAGTGACTGTTTTCCTAAATTCAGTTTTCAAATTGCTGCAGAGCTGAAAAGCAAAGCAGAGGCAAGTTCTCTTTGACTTGGGAAATCCTTCAAAAATAAAGCAAACCCATTTTGAAAGGCAGACTTTGTGAGCTGCCCTATTTTTAGGATTGACTCCTACAGGTCCTTCCTTCAATGATAGCAGTTTTGCCTGAGCAATGACTAGGGACTGCACGATTTAGGCTTTTAATAAAGCAATTGTGTAATTAAAAATAAATGGGTCTCTAGTGTCACTATTTAAAAGAAAAGAAAACTTAGATCAAATAAGGCATTTCTTTCTTTTTGGTTTAGTCTGCTTGGATCATGCAGAGCTTTAATGACGCAGTCACAAATGTTGTATTTAAAAGGCCTCTTAGTTGCTGAGAGGAGCCCCAGGAGAGGGCTATTAACTGGCCAAATTAGGCTATTTATTTTTGTGAGTTTTGCAAGTTTGAAAAAGAGAGGCACATTTTCACTTAGGAGAGTGATATTTCAAATAGGTCACAGGAAACTCTGGCAGGCGGGGAGCAAAGCAGAGCGTCAGTAGGAAAACATTAACCAGAGACATTTTGCAAGTGTAAGTCGACATTTGGGTTCCTAATGGCTTCTGATGTCCATTCCAAAATCTTTCAGTGAATATAAAATAGGGGCAAGGCACCGCAGCTGTGCAGGACCCCAGCCTGATCCTAAATCCCTTAAAAATGGCAGAGCCATGCCCAGAGTGCTGCTGTGAGAGAGCCCAAGGCTGCCAGCACAGCCAGAGGGATGTGTTTGGAGGAGATGGACTCTGCCTTTGGTCAGGAGAGAGCTGGGGCTTGCACGGACAGTCAGTCTGGAAACCTCACTGCACCTTTCCTACCTTTAGCTTTGATTTTGATTCTTCAGACAAACCATGAACTTTGTTTTCCTCTCATATAATCACAGTCTGAAGCAAATCAGGAGTGACTTCAGTAAATCCTGTAAAGCACACTGCATGTATGCCTTCAGCATCAGGCACGATACATTTTACATGCAGGTTGGAAAAGGTGCCTCCACATCACCTCTGCAGGCACAGCACATGCTCAGCAATAGTACACCTTTTCACCTTTGCAAACAGAACCAATTAACTGAAAGCCCACTCAGGAATGATTCAGGTGAAATTGCTTTGAAGGACTAGTCCACCTCCCATTACCTTCGGCAGCTGAGGATGAAGTTACTCAGGAGTTAAGAAACCTCTGGGGCAATGTCAGGCTGTCACTGGGTCCTGTCCTGCTCCAGCAGGGCTGGGGTCACTTCAGCTGCTGCTACATAAGTGACTAGAGCACCACAGCATCTGGTTGTAAAAGTTTTGCAGGATCAGGATGAGAAAATAAATGATATAGTAAGACAACAAAAAGCCATATTCCTAGAAAGTGAGGTCCAATGGATTGGTGGATTATAAATCCAGCAGCTATATATGTCATAAAACAAAAAGTTAAAGAAAAAGTAACCACACGCCTATGAAAGCAGTCTTCCTCAAGATCTTTTCGTATATGAACTGGGTAATTGAGGACTCAAAGTACTGGCATGTCTGAGGCCCTGACTGTCACATCAGTGCTTCCATCAGTGAATAACAAATCTCTGTAAGAACACCCTTCTGTGACTGTGGTGGGACAGGCTCTCAGTGCCACATTCTCCTCCCTTGGCTGGGTGACCAAGTGAAGCTGTGGGTGCTTTGTGCCTGGTGTTTGCACAGGACTTCAGGGTTTTTTATGACACAGACACACCAGTGGTTCATTGGATCAGAATGAGGGAGCTGGCACTGGTGTGAAGGGAAATTTGGAGAACACAGCTTCACCAAAAACCTTGTCAGTCAATACACAAAATGTGAAACAGACCTGACACACAGTTTTATTCCTCTCATAATCATTGTACTGTGTCATACTAACATAAAACAGTCCATCCCACCCTGGACAAACCCAACCAAAACCAAGAGGAGTTTCTGGCATGATAATGCTGTGTGCTGCACTGGGAACAACACAGTACACTCAGTAAGAGGAAACCAGGGGTAGAGAGGGTCCCACCAGCTGTGTCACTGAAGAAACCCCTGCTCTGACCCATGTGGCATGTGATGGGGTGGGCATGTTTTTAAAGGGTGAGGAGGGACAGGGTACAGGGAAAGCACAAACATATTGCTTGTCTGTTTGGCATGAAAGGAGCTATAAATAGTGTGACAATTGTCTCCCTAAACCCAGGACAACCTCTGCCCCGATTAGCAACTACACACTGCCCCTTTGGACTTTACTGAAGCCACACAGGTTGCAGTCACCAGCTCAGCTGGCTCAGTTGTCTGTTATTCCCTTTAAAACTACCCTAGCAAAGCTGCCTTTTCCAAGGAGAGACAGAGGCTGGTTCTCTGCCTCAGACAGACCTGCTGTAGCTCCAGTGTTGATCATCACCCAGTTGAACAGTAGAGTTCTCCAGCTGGACCCTGTGCCTGCTCCATGGTGGTAATTCTTCCAGACCTGCTCTGTGTATTAGCTTGGCCTGGCAATATTTATTTAGCAGATAAAACTTTGATGCTGCTCCTGTAGAAATAGTTTGCAATATATTAACGAGGCTGTAATATTAGTCAAAACCATTTTTCATGTGTCCCCAAATGTTTGGTGTAAAAGAATCAGCAGATGCCAAAGGTCACAAGGCAAATTCAGCCCTTATGAAAAGTCAACCATTAGATAAAGCAAAAGGATGAGGGTGATCGGGGGTACCATAAACCACTCTCTCCTCCAAGACCTTGCAGCTCACAGCATGCTGTGTATAATACATGCAAGGTTATTGCTTAAAACAATTCAATATGATCCATCCAGACACAAAGAAGTAATTCATCATTTTCCCATGGATGGGCACAAAGCAAACTATGCCATAGTGCCATCCAGGGACAAGTAAGTGTTTCTTGTTCAGTGCATCTGTATGAACTCCCACTGCCTGCGTGGCTGAGGTGGGGTTTCAGGAAGTCTTGCAAGGATTTGGGTCCCTCTTGCTTTCCCTAAACCACCCCATCCCATGGCTCCCCTCACAGGCACAGCCACAGGCATCAGAGCCCATCCAGCACCAGTCACAAAACAACTCCTCCTGGCCCCATGCTGGGAGCGAGGGGAGCCGCTCCAGCAGCCAGGTCACCTTCCCCAGTGAAGGGCAAAGACATTCCCCATGGCGATGGGGGCTGGCAGTGCCCACTGCAGAAACCTCCCCCTGGCCTGTTTTCTTTCTGTCTCTGTTTCCCCATTCAGGAAAAAGCTTCTGTCACAACAGCTGCTGATTCATTTTCTGACTTGGTGCCGAGCGTGCCAGACATAACATTTGTTTGCTGCCAAAGTGGTAAAAACAATGACTTACCAGCTCATTTTTCTTCAGTTGATTATGTGGTGGGGGGAGATAGGAGCTTTAATTAAAATTAGATAAGGAGGAGAATAAATCCACTGAGATGCAAAGAGCAATGCCCTGGAAGGCAGGAAAGGGGAGAGAGTGTGAGCCCATGTGAGAATAGCCATCACCAAACAAAGGAAAACAAGCGTCACTGGTGAGGAACTCTGCAGTCCCTTGCTGCCCTTCACCAACTTCTCCTCTCTATGCTTTCCACCATCCAGATGTCAACAGCTTCCCAGATCAGTAACTCTCAGATCAGTACTTTGCCATCCAGACTGAGAGGAGAGAAGCCACCTAAAGATCACTCCAGTGTGGGCAGACAAGTATGCTGGTCTTTGATCCTTTCCATCTTTCTTCCCTGATTTGTCTTCTGTGAAGGAGTCCCACCATCAACATTTATTTGCTTCTTAAAACATTGACTAATGATTTGCCCGGTAGAGAGAATCTACATCCAACCCACATTTTGGAAGTGCTCAGGGCAGAGTGATTGGACTGAGCTTTTGGCTTGCCTATTATACACTAGAGCCAAGTCTGGCTCCAGTGAGTGAAGAGTCATGGTAACCAGTGTAAGGGTGAGGACATGCTGTGGAAGAACCATCCAAAGCCATCATCCCAACACAACCATTCTCATGATAAAGAAAAGGCTAAATCATTCAGAGGCTACAAGTGAGATTTTTAAGGCAAATGGGGAACAATTATTCCACAGGTGGAATGTGGCTGTGTGGTCAGATACCATGATTCAAACCAAGGACTCATCAAGGACTACTTATCTAATGCCTGGTAACCTCTCTAAACATAAGGAAGAAAAGCTCACTTTTAGACTTCACAAGCTCTTGCATTCTTTGCTTTAAATGGTTGTTTGCTCTCTTCATCTGAGGGGAATACAAAGAACGGCTATCTGCAAATGCAAAACCCAAGATCAAGGAGTCATTATTGTTCACCAGAGAAAATAAAATAGACACTAAAGAAGCTCTTTAGAAGGAAGGAAAGATTTTCAAGAATACCAAATGAGGCACCTAGATACCACCAACAAGCCACTGAAAAAGCTATCCACCTTCTTGGAATATTTTTGGAAATCCACCTCATTATGTCAACTTATATTCAGAACCTGAAAGGAGTATTTTCACCACCGTATTCTCACAGAATGGGGAAGAAGGGATTTAAGACATCTCTTATGTTCTCCACTCTTATCTCTGCTACACAACTAAGCTATTCTTTCCTTGACTTGATCTACCTGAAGCTCTTCACAGTCTCCTTGGATGACATTGCTAAATTACTTCACTATAGCAAAATATAAGTGCTTAAGAAAATCTCCAGTTGATCTCTCAACAACCATGTTACGAGAACACCATCAAGAAAGGTTTCTCCCTCCCATGACCTTTTGCTGACTCAGGTCCCACAGAAAGCAATGCTACACTGCAGAGCAATGCTCAAGCTGTGGATTGACATACCTGACCATCTAGAGACACCCTGCCCTTCTTGGCTTCTGTTGGACCTGTAGTTTCTCAGCACCTTTGCTAATTAGGTCTAGAAACTAATACATTAAATTGTATTGCTGCATTAGGACCTTCATTTCCAGTCTTTTATCAGCAGGAATGATATTGCCATTCTGTACACTAGACCTGTTTTTGTAATACTATGGTTCATTGGAAGTTTTTATGTTAATACCAAATCAGAAATAATACACATGTGATTCATAATAATCTAACTGAATGGCTGCACTGAATGTATTGTAAGAAAATCTGGTTAGGCAAGAAACTCATTAAAGAAATAGTGACTACTATTATCCCACAGCATATATTGTTCTACTGGAAAGTTTCCTTGAGTAGTTTCTTTAATTAGCAATTTGATATTTTGAAATAGTGTGATCTCCACAACACACAATTTGTAACACAGACTTGGCTGGCAAAACAAAGGAAAACAAGCAATCTTTTCAGAGTTTGCCTCTCTAGGGCATATCTTGTCATTTGCTGCTGTATATATGTGTATAACACGGTGACACTGTTCTTGTGGGATTTTGATTCTTAAAAGTTACTTAGATAAAGAGCTTTTTTATTGGAACAGAATATACTGTCTTTTTTTTTTTCCTTTTTTTTAGAAAATCCACATAAAAATATTTGCATAACTTTGGGCTATTCAAATAGAAGATGTTGACCCCAGCTGTGTTCTAGTGAATGAATCATTTATGTAGGAGCTCATTGCACAGAACGTATGGTATTTTATCTTTGCTGGGTTTCTGCCAAATACAGTCTGTAACTATTTTTCCCCTTTGCCACATTTACTGCTTGATATCCTTTAAAATATACCAGCTCCAAGTGTGAGAAAGCAAAACAGATTCAGGCCAGCTCTGGCTGAGAGCTGTTTGCATGGATACCCCTGTGCTGGCACCGAGGTGCCCTTGTTTTGGAGAACATCCTTTCCAGATCTGAGACTCTCCTTGCACTGACTGCTTTTAATCAACATTGATTCTAAGTTAATTTAAAGCTGAAGGGAACTGCAGAGGCCCAGGAGCAAGGGAAAACAGGGATCCTCTTCAAAAACAACATAGGAACTGCCCCAGGAGAGAGAGAAAAACTTCCACTGCCTTGAACATCCCAAGCTCTGCACCTGCAGGCAGAGTCTGCAGGGAGGAAGGGAGGATGTTTCTGCCACAGCTCTGCTCAGTTACAGCTATCCTCCACGTATCACTTAGGTGGTATTTGGGCAAGACATATTTCTACCCAGAAGGGCAGGGAAAAAGATTATTTCATTAAGTGACTGAGGCACTGCATGGCCACAGCCACTATTACACCAGGTTTGATTTGAAATGGTAAGCGATAGGTCAGACTCTCTCAACACTGATCTCCTGGGGGAGAAGAGATAAGGCAGAGTGCTAAGATTTCCACGCTCCCACATGAATAGATAAGGTCTGAATGAGCAGCCTCATCTGTAGGCTGCTTCCTTATGCGTTTTTCATAGCTTTCACTGGAAACCCTCATACCTTTCTACACTGAATCCCATAATTACGGTTTCCACAAGAAATTCATAGCAGGATCTCCTCCCACAAAATTTCCTCTCACCTGGCTCCTTTCATCACCAAAGATGACTGTTTGTCAGCACTACCTCTACTGCTGAAAGGGTTCACAAGCAGCTCAATTTAGAAGCCAGAGTTATTTCCCCATGTGCAAGCTTCTAAAACGTATTTATGTGTGGCATGAGCATCTCCATGAGGAATCATTCATTCAGGACACACTTGTAGTCTCAATGTGTTCTCCCTGCTGAGCAAGGAGCTCCTTTTACAACAGACAACCTCCATCATCAGGAGGTTACCTTCCAGTTTCCCAGGAAAGCCTTGTTCAGATGGGAGATATTGCTGGCAGGATGCGGCCCCATTAATCTCTGCCATCCCAGTTCCTCATGCCTGAGCTGTTCCCTGTCACAGAAGGTTCCCTCTTCATTACACCCTCCCATGTGCAACAAGAACATAATAGCCTGGTTAAACCTGACGCTGGGTAAACTCCAAACATAGACAAGACACTGCTCTGAAAGTCACCAGTTAATTCATCTTTTAGCAGCAGATTATTTCTGATGTGGAATCATTCCCTCAATGTGGCTCCCATTCCCTCAAAAGAGCAAGCCTGGGTTTATCACAGCTCTACGAGAAAGTCCTTCCTGATAGACTTACCCAAGAACTTGCACTGACACCTGTGCCAGTGTTCCAGAATTGAAAGTGCTGCTGTAATTACACGTGACTGTTGTACAAACTCCAGTTTTGGTTGCTCATAACTTCATCTATAATTAATTGTTTAGGCTGAAAATTTCTCCAGCTGGATTCAGCCTCAGGCTAAACTCTTTCATTTTGGCTGAAATGGCTTGAGTCTTTCCCAAGAATATATTTAAGGAAAAAGACTCTCTTTTGCCCCTGTCAAAAGGATCTTTTTGTAATTTACTGAAATGTTCTCACAACTCCATGCTTCTAAAAGCAGCACCTTGAAATACTGGCAGACTTGACTGTTGTGAAACATGTCTCTTCATATTGTCAGGGGGAGAGAAGGATCATAATTTGGCTGTTTTCAGCCTCAGACTTAAATATATATAAACATATACAGGTATGTATACACACACACACATATATATACATATTTAACTTTGACTGCCCTGAGTGCTGAGCAAGCTTGGTGCCCCACTGTGCCAGACACACCAGCGAGGGGAGAGACCAAGGATACCAAGATGTTATGTCTGCAGCTAGCAGCCTTAGTAGAGCTTTCACTGCAAACATGCCCTTTGGTTGCAGGTTCTGTGAGGTACCAGGCCAGAAGAGAGCTGCAGACAGGTCAAGCTGAGCAGGACACAAACACTACATCTCAGTGAACACAGGAGAAGCAACTACTGAAAAGAACCTGTGATGAGCCTGGCCACAGAGCAACGTCTGACCTGCAGGCGGTGAAGACAACCCTGGGTACACAGGGAGCAGCAAAGTCAAAATGTTCAAAAGCAGTTCAGTAAAAAGCTTCTGTCTACTCTGAAAACAGCCAGAGGTTTCTCTGCAGAGGTCTACTCTAAAATGAGACAGAGGTGGAGAAAATGAGTATGTGATCACCCATGAAAAAGAGCACAGCACAGTGCAAGGGGGCTGAATGCAACCTGCCCCAACAACCTAAATTTCCTTCTTTGGGAATATCTGAAGTTGAAACCTTATGACAGGCTAAAGATGTTGTACCCACATTTAGAGGGGGTGCACACCCAGTGATTTCTGGCCATGCAGAAAACAGGCAGAAAGCACATTTGGCTGCAGAAAACAAGCCCTAGAAACACAGGAAGTCTTGAAAAATCTGAACAGAAAAGTGAAAATTACTTCATTAAAATTTTTACCAATGTGATAGAGTGCAGAGATGTCATTAGGAAAAAGAAACCCCAGCACTCATCTGCCTTTGAGCTAACCAGGAAAGCAAAATGGGCCCACTCTAACTAAGAAATTAAAACACTTATAGACAGTTCTTACTACTCTGTGAACATGAGTCAGTACAAGTGAAAATGGTGCACAGATGGGCCAGCACAGAAGCAACAGAAGTGCCGTGATATTTACAAGGGGAAAAAAAATTCTTCCTTTACAAGTGTAAATATACCAGAGAAATCATCCACTCGCAGCACAAACTGGGCTTTGATGTAGGAAACACTCCCACCAGGGACGGCACTGGCTCCGCCGTGAGGAGTAAGCATGGTAGACATTGCATCTGGAAGACAGTAGGCTCAAAGCACTGAGCTTTTCCAAGAAGTCACAACACACACAGACATGCCAGACACACAGACCATTTTATAGCCCTCATGCAACAAGCAGCAAGGGGTCAAGCACTGTCCCAGGCCATGCAGAGATGCTGAGAAGGAAAGAATTGTGGTGAGCATTGGGTCTAACAGTTGGGAAGAGCATCAGGAGAGCCCCAGCAGCCTGGGCCCTGGTGCACTGCCCACAACACCAGACATACAATAGCTTAAAGACACACGAATCAAAGCTGGTGGTGCTCTGCATGGAGCCAAGAAAGTGGCACCTGGAGCACTCTGTCCAGCTCTGGGGTCCTCAGCACATGGACTTGCTGGAACAGAAGCAGAGGAGGGCCATGAAGACGATCAGAGAGAAAAGGATTCAGGGAGACCTTAAAGCACTTTTCAGTACCTAAAAAGGCTACAAAGAAACACGGGGACAAACATTTTACCAGGGGCTGTTGTGATAGGACAAGGGATAATGGTTTTAATTAAAAGAGTTGACTTTAACTAGATGCAAGTAAAAGTTTTTTACAATGAGGGTGGTGAAACACTGGCACAGGTTGCCCACAGAGGTAGTAAATGCCCCATTCCTGGAAACATTCAAGGTAACATCGGATGGGGCTCTGAACAGCTTGATGTTTGGGCTGAACTAGATGACCTTCAAAAGGTGCCTTCCAACCCAAACCATTCTATGATTTTTGGGCCCCTCAGCCTCTCACAGAGCAGCAATAACACAGGGAGTCTTTTTCTCCAACCTCTCTTAGGTCTCCCGCTCAGTGCACAGTGCAAGCTGCTCAGTTCACAGTGAGAACATGGGGCTGAGCTCTCCAGACTAATCACATTCCTCCCCACACGTCTTCCCCTCACCTGTAAAACAGCAGTAACAATATTTACACTTCTGCAGTTGGCTCAAGACGCGGGAATGAAAACTTAATTATCATCAGTGCTATTCACCTGTGAGGAACAGCTCACAGCCTGAGCACAGCAGGAATGAATGGAGCCCAAGGAGCCAGTGCAGCTCCCAGAGTGGAGCTGCAGGAGATAGCACAAATCTCATCTCAGTGGTAAAAAGGTCTGGCAGCTTTGAATGGGAGAGAAGCAGCTTCCCCGTCACTTATGAACTTGTTTATAGTGAATTATCACAGAGTTTCATAATGGGTTTCCAAGCAGGTCAGGCAAACTCCTACCATTCAGCTGCTCTGACCGCTGACTCTGCAGTGACACGCATACTTGTGTTCTACGGGAAAACAATTTTTAAACAATAAATCCAGCTTTCCAAACCTCTCACCTCCCCCGGGTCCCTCTAACAACTTTTGTGGGCTTGTGCTACATTGTCTTACTCTTGAAGACCTTTTTTTCCCCAGTGTTGTGTGAAAGACCCAAGCACAGCAGGAGAAATTAATTAACTGAGCAGACAGCGATTCTGCCATCAAATGAACAAAATGAAAGAGTAACAGAGACTTACACTTATAGTCACCCCTAAGTGTTTCACACGACAACAGCAGGGAAAACATAGTCCAGACTGTTGTTTTAATGTTGATAATATTCCAAAATCCGCAGCGCTTACCAATTTCTCAGTGGAAATAAAACCTTTGACATCAGTGGGAATTCTGTCTGGGCATGAAAGCTGGTTATTATATTATGATCCAGCAATAAGAGTCTGTTTTGATTGTCAGATGTTTAGCACCATTCCTTTCTATGCCTGCCCAGAGCACCTGGACTGACAAGCAGAGGACAAAACTTCAGTGGAATTGTGTTAGACATGTATACATCTGTGCACTCACATGCCTTCTGCCAAGGCTTGTACTGGCAAGGAGTTGATTCTGTGCTCCACTGCAGGAAAGGTTTATACTTTGCAATCACCTCCCAGCAGCTGGAGGGCTGCCTGACCTGTCAGCCCGCTCTGCTGGAGAGCGCTGGCTTTTTGCATCTCAGTTGGTTTATTATTGCTGCACACATCCCGCTCGGATGCAGACCAGGACTGGATAGAAAAAGGCTGCTAATTTCCCCCCAAATCATGAAGATATTAAGGAATATAAGGGGAGGGAATGGGAGAAGGAAAGCATTATGACAACAGCAACAGTAAGAGGGAAAAGAGTTAAAATGAAGACAGGAACAAAATTCAAAGGCGCACGAGTGTAAGACAGCATCACTTCAGGCATATGTCAAAATAATGTCAGATTTTTCTCTGTTCATTAAGTCAACAGTTAAACACCCACCAGCTCTCCTTTTTGCTAGCCCTGGAGTTTTGCTTCACCTGGAGGTCCTCTCTATGGCATCAGCAGTAGAAACAACTGGGTTGGTCAGCAGATAACCTCATTCAAGAGCAAGTTGAGTGACCCCTTCCGCTCGTGTCACCATGAGGGCCATGAGCAGTGGTCAGGTCACAGATTCTGTGTGGTGGAGACCAGCCCCAGCACAAAAGAAGCTATGAAAAAACGGCCTGAATTTCATAGATTTTTTCCTAGTTTTAAGTCACACACAAGAACACTTAATATTTGTCCCCATTGTTTGGTAAAAAGAAAATTATCCCCATAATACTAAGTTTGAAGCATCAGATTCACATCTATCCAGCTAACATGGTAGAGATCACCAGCCTGTGGTGAGGAATGAGGTACCAGCAAGGGAACATCTGGTCCAAGAAGAACTTCCCATCTCCAGCACTTGGGGTTCTTAACTCCCTCGCATTTACAGAAGATTCACAGAGAAAGAACCTGACATGAGTGCTTTTCAATAGGGCTTTGAACCTGCAACAATATTTGATATAAAAATCACTGCCCAGTTACAAAATTTTGTAGTGTGGTTAAAGAAAACCCAAACAAGCAACCCACATGAAATAACTTAAGAATAATCCCAATCCCAAATTTATTGGGTTTTAGGTTAGTTTCCTTTTTGGTACATAACTTTTATTATACTCAATGGAACTTTTCCATTACAGGTAGAAGGATGAGTAAACAAGCAAGCCCTTATTTACAAAAGAGGGATAACATTGTCCAAGGGAGAGTGCATATTAGATTGAGACTATAGTCATTTCCTAGGACTGTATTTAGATGAAAGAGTCTGGATTTTTTAGTGGTTTTGGCCTCAAAAGCCTTCCCAAGGGACAGGTATAATTTAGCTGTGCTAAGTCTCCCTTAGGTTTAGGAGCCAAGAAGACAGACTCATCTCTCTTCTGCAAGAGCCAGCATCCAGAATTTGGCAACAAACACACTTTTCTTCTGAGCAGTGTCAACCCTGAGTTGTACCTGCTCTTTGCCATTATACAAACCCAGGCACATAAATCACCCCTGTCCAGTCTGAGGGAAAAAATCCCACACAGACACCTTGATTGCCCTGGCACTACCTGTTCTGCACTCCAATTTCCACAGTTCTCAGTCCAAATAAGGCTGCTTTATGCACTGTTTTATTACCTCAGGTAATACTGCACACTCTCAGCAACAGGAACAAAGACTTTGGTGAAAGCAAGCTTGTTTGTCTGAGGGTTTTGGGGTTTTTCCCGTAAAAAAAAATAGTTCTCCCCATTTGTAGCTATGAACATTCCTCACCAGTCCTCACCTAAGTCAGCCAAAAATCACATGAGGTCTTTCTGAAAAACTAAGTTCTGTGCAATGAAGTTATTAACTGCTGGGAAAGGCAGAAAAGCTTTTTTACAGCTGTTCATTGATCCACTGAACGTCACCTTACACTCTGTAGCCCCTTTTGGATTCTGCAGACTTCTGGAGTAGGCTAAGAAAAAACAAAAACCTTGGCCAGAGCAGTTACACTGCTTCTTGAGACATGTTTTTTTTGGGTTCAGGCCTCAGATTCTCAGCCAGCAATTTCTGTCCCTGGTGGAAATTAAAAAAAAAAAAAAAAAAAAAAGAAAAGGAAAAAAAAAAAACAAAACAGAAAACACCAGGTTTGTCTGCTTTTCAGGAATCCAGAGAACGAGTATGAGTTTCTAAGGCAAGAGATGTGAATTGACCCCAGTGCCCCAGCATCCTTCCATCGAAGATCACAGTTACTCTGACAAAAGCCAACAGGGCTTGGCTCCAGACCAGAGTGCTCCCAGACACACAGTTGTGGGAAGCAGGAGAGGAGCAGCCTGGCCATGCCAGCTCCCGTTTGGCACCCTGTGACCACATCCCTTTGCACACTCTGCTTGTGCTCCCACAGAAGGGGAGAGCGTGGCCCACCCGATGCTGAAGTCCCCATAACTGATGCTTGAGCCTGTCCACATAACAGCTTTAATGACTCTCAGAAACCTTTCACACAGGGACCACGGCTTGTGCTGCTCACTCCAGTTTCAAGCAGGTGCACAAACCCCTTGGTTTAAGCAATCAGCTGTCATCCTGCAGTGAATGAGGCCAGAATTAATTTTCTCCATTTAGTTTATGGTTCAATATTTTCATTCTAAAACTGTACACGGATGCTTGGGGACCAGCAGGTGCATTTCATCAGCATATAAACCATACCCAAGCAGTCCTGTTCTTATTCCTGCATGCTCCTGCAGGAGCACACCACTCCTCACACCCAGTCTGCTGCTTAGCTTCTTTTCCTCTTTCCCTATTAAATGGCACAGACAGCTGATGAAGAGCCAGGCACTCACCTTGACCCAGACTTGAATCTCCATCAGACTTTCTCAGCAGGAACAGCCAGGTTTGAAATGAGAGGAAATGCTTGGCAGGTGTTCCCAGGGGACTGGCCAAAAATAAATGCACTCTCCAGTTAATTTCCATCTGAGTACTACTAACATTTCTCCTTTAAGAGTGAGGCTGAAGCATTTGATTTACACAAGGTGAGGTATTTGTTTGCAGTCGCCCAGCAGAGCCGGCACACAACAGGGAACATTCAGACCCATTTTAATCACCTGTGTAAGGTATTCGTGCTCTCTATACAGACAAGGGATCTTTCAGGGTGTGATTCACTGTAACTGGGAACCTACCTCTCACCTTTGATTATAGCAGGAGTCTAGACAGCTAATGTTGGCAGAGAACTGACAGACTTAAAACTAGCTTGTACAAATATTCCCCAATGCATCGGATCTGCAAGGAAACAGACCGGAGGCTCTCTGGGAAGAGGGTTATAGCGAGCAGTACTCGGCACTTGGCAGGCAGTGAGGAGCAGGTAAGGCTGTTTACAGGGAGCTCTACTCAGCCGTGACTTCCGCCAGGCAAGTCCTTGGAGCCAGCACAGGGTTCGTAGGCTGGGCGAACCGGGTCCTGAAGCCCCCGAGCCGCTTCCCTCCGCTCAGCTGCTGGCACTGGAGGAGAAAAGTCTGCTGGATGTCAGCTCTGGCAGAGGACCAGAGCCGGCAGCATGGCGACCTGCCAGCCCATTGCCCAGCAAAACCTACTCCTTCCTTCTGCACGGGGATGCAGCTGTGACTGAAGAGCCCAGGAATACCCTGAGTCTTGTAGCCGCGGGCTGCTGGGTGGAGCAGGCTGAGGGCTGCTTGGAGCTGTCGTCTCATACTACTGCTTGCCTTTTTTTTTTTTTAAGGAACCACTTGGATCATAACTTTAATCAGGACTTCAGAAAACAAGGCATCTAGAAAATTTGACCAGATGCATTCTAGCTTCATTAAAGAATTTAAAATTCCCCCCCCCTGAAATTAGCAAATTTTTTACTTAAAGAATTCTTGTATTTGAAAATATTGCCATAAAACAGTACCTCAGGCAGGAGGTAGACTAAGGTAGAAATGTAGCTCAGCCTCTGAAATGACTCGCTTTAAATTGTGTATTTTCATTTTCCATTCCAAATAACTGTGTGGCAAGGCTGTGCATTGCTACATGACAGCTCGTTCTGCTTTTAAAACAGCAGCACTTCAGTAGCAGCTAAATGGATGCTTTTTATGTGTCCATCACTTACCGAGGGTAATTGATTAGTGCCTATGAGGGGCTCTGAGATCTAACGGATTACATGTTCTCAGCCTGCTAAATTATTTGAATAGATTTAGGACGAAAAAGATTCTAAAACAGAATTTTGTGTGATCCAGTATTACCTTTACCTATCAGCATTTCCCTTTCCCATATTTTTGCTCAGTTTGAAAAAGCTTGCTAAGCCCGGGAAGCAGATTTTCAGTGGCAGCAAGAAGAGTTGAGCATGACACCTGTTAAAATATAATGGAAAGTGAGTATATTTTTCCACTGAAAGTTTCTGATGACTGTTTATTCCTCTATTTAAAGATTACAGCTTTAATCTAGCTCAAGAGAAGGAAATGGAAAGGTCACAGCTCCGTCGAGCTCGGAGGAAAGCAATCCGACGGGCAGACGGCACTGCAGCCCTGGACAACATGCTTTGCTCCAGCCTCTCAACACATCCTCTGTGGCGCAATTTGGAAGCATTTAAGCTCAGCTGCCTTAAACACAGCCCGAACCAAGAATAGCCTCGGCTCCCGGGCACAGGTCAGGCGATGCTGAGTCACTTGCTGGCCGGGCCCCAGGCTTTCCAGCTGCCTTGGGCTCGGCCTCCTTAAAGACACAACTTGTGCCTGCCGCACACAGCCCCAGCTCCAGCTGGGCACGACCAGACAGGGATGGCACCCTCGGATGCCAGGGAGTTTAGCCAGATGCATTATTCCAATATGAATTCGCGGTTCGTACCGCCCTGTTTCCCTCCAGCTTCGGAGCGCAGTACTGCTGCTGCCTTCCTGCCCATTCAACGTTACATTCATACATCTCTTTGTAATTATGAATCAACTCCCAGGCATCGGTGCGCACCCCAGGCTCGCACAGAAAGGCAAACAATATACTGTCACGGGTTGCATCAGCTGCACGATGCTCTCTCATGCCTTCAGGCTCGCTAAAGCTGATCCAACGCTAATATAATAATAGCCTTTTTACCCGCCTCCTCCCCCAACAATTACCGGAGGCTTGGAAAGCCATTGAAATGCAAATAGCACACGGAGAGGTTATTGGGGAATCAGACTGGGAAGGTACAAATGCTGTCCGGCTAGTTTCCTTTAGTTTGACACGAACGGGATTGTAATCCTGAATTTCTCTTTGTATTAACAGGGAGAGAGGCAGTGTTGTGAATGTACAGACGGCCGTGTGTAGCAGCTGAAGTGCATCTTCTCCAGCATCGCTTCTCTGGATCTGGGACCTCCGTTACTCCCCTGAGCTGCTGCAGGAGCAGAGAATTGCACAGCACAGCAGTGTCTGTAGCTCCGATGACACGAGCCCAACTACACTGATTCACAGGAACGCACCCAGTGTGTGTTTGAAGGACCTTGCCCCCGCAAGGAAAGGCACTGTGGCACCTGCAGTTTGCTCTGTGGCCATAGATAAAAGTCAGAAATACAGCATGCCTGCCCCTATTATCTCACCCCATCCTTCAGGCGCTTCTACAGAGGACAGGAACCCCGCGTGGTCTGTTTGCCTACTATCTTTTCAGGTAATGTTTTCACCAAGGACAAAAAACGGTTTTCTGAACCCAAGGCAGTCCTGACACTCGGCTGGAGCAGCCGCGAACAGCAGCGTGTACCAGTTGCTGTGAGGTGACATGGGACTACGATGTCCCAGACGCTTCTTCAGTCTCTCAGTCCCCATTAAAGCTTCAGGAATACCTCCTAAAAATAGGCTGCATCCTCATCCCCTTTTCTGTAGCAAAACAACCTATAAATATCACAAAGAAGATGGTGATCGTGTTATTAGTGATTCCCTACCCCCCTTCAAAAAGAGCCATAGAGAGGAGGGTCCAGCACCCGGTGCGTAAGGGGTAGCTTGTTTGCTTTGGCGAGGAGGCACCTGAGGGCAGCTCTGACAACAGTCTACAGCTACTCAAGGGCAGTTATTAACACGACAGAGCCAACACAGCTGGGGGTGATGGCTAAAGGGTCAGTGGGAGGGGCAGACTGAACCGAGGAGAATCTTCTTCCCAAGTCAGTGGGACAGCACGGCCGTTGGTCATCTCAAGGGAGGTGGGGGAGCTTTCAGCCCTGGAAGTTTTCAGACGTGGCCGATGTAACCTGGTGTCCATGGGTCCCGCTCCGAGGGGGCCTTTGGGCTGGAGACCTCCAGAGGTCGCTTCCAGCCAACAATTCCATAGCTCCGTAACCTCCACGTTAAATACTTGGCATTAAAGGGTGAAACTGCAGCAGCTCCTTCCCTCTTGTACTTTCCCTGGAGCAGGGCAGAGCTCCCAGGCCCGCACCACTGCCCCATGCCAGCACCTCTGCGGCCTCCCAGCTGGAACGCGCGGCTGCCCCAGCGCCGGGGGGCCCTGCCCGCGGCCCCATGCGGCTGTCCCAGCGCCGGAGGTCGTGCCCACGGGCACCCGGGACTGTCCCT